>CAJHQQ010000764.1:0-143712 GCA_905132885.1 Moricandia moricandioides
CTCTTCAAACGACTTAAGATTCCGATCCCAACACAGGGAAAGTTAGGCAAGTGGGGTGGACTATGGATAAGGTTACAAACGTTTCGACCAAACTCGTACCATACGCTAGAAAGTTGTACCCCTCTCTCCAAAGCAATGGCCTGATTTCTATTTATCTATGAATAAGGTCCCTAATTGTTCGATTATATCATTATTTCCAGAGTAAAACTCACAGAAGAAATATCGCTAGAGATAGAAAGTAAGAAAAAAGGAAAGCAAAGAAACAAAGAGAAGAACAAAAAGAGAGAGAGAAAGAGGAGATTTGCCCAAGGAAAGAACTCGAATAGTGCTGGAGTGTTTTATTCGAAGATGTGTAAGACCGGTGATAAACATAGGTTAACCGGTTGTTGGAATGTGAAGAAACCAGCATAGGAGGATTGAAGAAGATGTGATGACCGGACGATCCATCATATCTAGAACGGCAAGCCATAACTGGCTGAGTATTTGGAACGATTCAGAGTATATGAGTGATATACATCCTCTTCTACCTACATATTTATGATCATTATTCTATTCGTACATCTTTCTGGGAATATGTGTAACTAATGTTGCAAGATAAGTTGAGCGCAGCCCCCTAACTTAGTATCCGCGGATCCAAATATTGTACATCCCAGATCCCTGATAAGAGTCCATGGCATGGAAGACGACCATGGTTCGAGGAACTAACCAGATCAGTCAGAATGACCATAAAACAGCCGTTCCAAAGTGTAAAGTATGTAGGTGTATTCAGGAAACTAAAACTTAATAAAATAGAGAAGGAACAACAAGGTTAAACACTTGGGCATGTAATACGACATCTTCGTATATAGTACAACAGAAGCCATAGGAAAAAATAGCTCCATAAAAACGAAGCTGGACTAGCAGTCGGGCTAAGCCTTTCACACTTATAAGGTCATTTCTATGAACTAGACCACTAGCTTCAAAATCAGTTGGGAACCAGTGGGGCATCATCTCATCTCAGCTGAACGAGTGTATAAGGTTGTAAGGGCAAGTTGGACCAGTCCATGGCGATCGTAGGGTTGGGTCAGAGCTCGCCGTTGTGGTCTATGTGTCTGGCCAATTTGGGCCACTGGTGTGGAAGTCATAATACTAGGCCAGAGTAATGAGTAAGGCTTCACGCCATCATAGATTGCTAAGGGAGAAATATAATCAGTGAGATGTAATTGGGGCAGTTAGGCATCGAAGGGATGCGATGTGGACCAATAAGGTGCATTCGCCAAGTCAAATGGTCTCTTCGTAGGACCAAGGCTATACTCACATTGCCTTTTAAGAATAAATAACAGAGGAGCCGGGGCACGTGAAAATAATGAATCATATACAGAGATAACAACATGAATGTGAAGAGAGAGAGAGAAGG
Source organism: Moricandia moricandioides (assembly GCA_905132885.1). NCBI lineage: Eukaryota > Viridiplantae > Streptophyta > Magnoliopsida > Brassicales > Brassicaceae > Moricandia > Moricandia moricandioides. Next base: position 1,397 of record CAJHQQ010000764.1, read on the forward strand.
AGAGAAGAGAGAAGAGAGAAGAGAGAATCGCAAAACAAGCGTCAATATTGTCTTGGATAAGCAACAACAAGATTAAAGTCAATTTGCGGCGTAAGGCAAGCCGATCCGAAGTGGGATCAACAAGAAAGAGAAAGATGAAGAAGATAGTCGCGAAAAACTCCAGAACATGCAACAAGGTTAGGTTGAACATAAAAGCCATCAGTTTCATAGTCTTGACAATCGGGGATATGATGGACGATGTGGTTAGAACCATGTGCAAATTGATTTATGTCTAGCTTCTTTACTAAGATCCTATTATTTCTTTTATGCGTTCCTCTTCTCTCTCTAAATGGGTAATTTGAATTAGTAGTAGATTGAGTCGGATATTGACTTGGGTAGTTGATGTCAGGAGATGCACGTGGTCATCTACGCAAAGCTAGGGCCATGTGCCAGGATTGCTATCTCGGTTCCAAGAGAAGACTCCAGTGGTTACTACTTAGTCAGTGGGAATGTTGGATGATGACTCAAGATATACCGAAGGAAGTTGTTTATCAATAAAGGTTGATAGATAACAAGGAACAAAACAAGAGTAGGATCGAAGTGCGGTGAAATTATAGCGGTGTGTTAACGTTGGGGTCAAAGGTAATGGAATCGTGTACTTGGAATGATTCAAGATGTGGTACCGATTATTAACTTAAATAGTAGGATAGGAGGATTTCAAATAGTATTTGACACCTAGGAACCGAGAGAACAAGTGCTCGTGCAATACGGATATGAATTAGGATAGCGTATATCTAATACTTGTAGCTGATTGCATGTATGGTTCAGGAACTGGAGGCTTGATTGTGATCAAGCAAGGGCCATGAAGACTCGAGTAGCGTGAACGTTTGTGTGGTGTTGGTAGATTGATTAGAGTAAACTATAGATAGCTTATAGTGCAAACTGTTTTTGTGTTAACGAATCTCATTTCTCTTTTATAAACATCGGTGTCTTACCCATGATATATTGCTGTCTTTGATTCTATAAAGTGATACTTTGAATAGACAAATGCCTAAAGTAATAAATCTTAAGACTGGAATATGAATCAAATAACATCAAAGTATTCGAACTTATTAAAGCTGAAGATCATGTTGGTCTTGAATCCTCAAGATCGGGTCGTTACAGTACACGCCAAGACTGGATTTCCAGTGGAATGGCCGAAGATCCCATACGCAACTATTCGCCGAAATATCCGTTAAGAAGGGTTGGATTAAATGTGGTGGACCTCTATCCAGGGATGCGGTTCCCAAAATTTGTACCATATGGATCTAAGGCCGTGGCCGATCAATTGGGACAGTCGCATAGGACTTTTAAGCAGACATGTCACGTGTCTGCATGCTAACCGTGTATTTTCAGTCGCTCAAGCTCCATCGGGTTTACAAGGAAGTCCAGATGGGCTTTAGGGGCCTTAATGCCGGTTTATGCGGATGCAGCCTTTGGCTTGATCAGAGTAATGGAAGTCTGGTGGGGCCTAAGGGAGCCAGAAGTTAAAGAGAAGTGGCTCGATCAAACTAGACATTAACCAGAGTTCTGGAGTGTGACCGAAGGGTGAACGACGACTAAGGGTTGTTTAGTAAGAGCGGTTTGGGATGGGTCCTGGGCTTAAGTCTGATGCTTGAGCTAATTTTATATGATTGACTTAGGATGCGGATGTGGGCACATGTGTAGTTCTGAAAAGATGCGACTGATACTTATAGGCGCTATGAACAAAGGAGTGTTGGACGTGACATAGCCGAAGAGGGCCAACGTGCATTCACTATGCGTTTAACGACTTCTCTTAGTTACTTAAGCTTGCTGGGATGGTTGGTTATACATGACTAAGTACAGAGGAAGTTTTAGTGCATGAACCGTATGAGCATAAAGATTCAATGGAGTGTCGTTGAGGAGCAACTGCAAGTAAGAGCAATATCGATCCCTAATGGTAAGAAGATGAGGCTACATTAGAGTCCATTGATCGGTGCAAATGTAGATCGTAGCAATACTCTTGCATCAGATTAGATAGAGCAAGGAACTTAGGGAAGAATGGGAACCATCGAATATTATTAGTCTTGAACCGAGAGTTAGGAACCTGATATATAACCTATGAATGGCTAGTGTATTAGTGAACACAGCTCAGACAGCATAAATTATCAAAAATGTTAAGTACTTAGATAATAACGTAGATCAAGATGATAAACGGATACAGTTCGCACTCGCGTATAGTTATACGATCTCAAAGGCTCCTCCCATAAGCTAACGGATAGAAAGATCTATAGGAATTATTATGTTTACTGGGGTAAGTGTCTACACTTGCGTGGAGAGAGCTGTCGAGAAGAGTGAATGAATGTGTGCGAACGCGTTCAGCCCTAGTGGTTGATCGACGGTGATCCGCAGAAGACATTGGGCTACGACTTGTTCAAGACCGCATGCTTACATGCAGACGAAGCCATCATAAAGAGAGTTAACAGAATAGCCCCTAGATGAGTTTAGTACCTAATTATATTGTTGTTTTTAAGCATTGGTTGACTGCTAAGATTTATTCTATCGATTGTTTCTACTAGGGTTAGGAAGAGAGTGAGATGGCAACTCTTTCGGTCTTTGTTTGATTATATTGCTATACTCTACTGATCCATCTATGATTCTGTGACAACGAGCATGTCTGAGTAGTATCATGCTAGCTAGGTTGTAGGGTTTCTAGCTTTTAGATGCGATTAGCGCAAATAGTCGAGAATCTAGAGATGATTAATAGATCTCTGCGATTGAATTTTCTTATTGTTTGCTTCAAGGGTAATTCACTAGAAACCTGCTCTAAAGTATAAGATTAGGCGCTCACCAAGTCAGCAGAGCATCGTCTGATTCATGAGTAGACATTATAGTTGATGGCTAGGTTGTTTGTGAAACAACGAGAGTTGATCATTAGAAGCCTAGTGATCACATCGATTAGGTGTCTTAATACTGATCGAGAGATCTATCGAGTCGATAACAACCATTTCCATCGCTCTCGAGCGGTCATGTTCGTGTCAACGAAGCGGAGGTAAGTTGAGTACATCCAGACTATAGTCAATATATAGATCTGCACATGAGCAGTTTGTCATCTTTTGCATTAGAGTATCGAGTTCGTAGGGAATTATGATAGTCCGATTAGCTCCACTTCTCTATATCCCACTTGCCTGAAACCTTCTATCTAGGTAGTATGCATTATTTGCTCTACATAGCAGACAATCATCACTTGCTACTGTTACGTTCACATGCACCTAATACATTGTTGCCTAGCTTAACTGAAAGTGCTACTAGGTCTATGTGTTCCCACGCTCCCTGTGGCATTTGATCCGCAAGTCTACTCGCCATACTGAAGCCGCTCTATTTGAGAGAGTACACTAAAGTGCACTCTTAGGGTATATTGAGTGATATCAGATTTGGCATCGTGCGGGGATGGCTTAGGAGTGCGCGCATTAGAGCTGATAATAGGTTTAGTCTAGGTTTTAGTTTATTGTTTTCGTGAGTTACTGATAAAAATTTTCTTCTTGTGTTCAGAGGTACATAGCGTAATGAGTACTACAAGCAACAAGGAATATGAGACTCTTACGGTAGTAGAGCCACTGGATCTAGAACGCGTGATTCATATGTCTCGAGGGCAGTCGCCACCGCTATCTACGCACAAGTCGATGCTGTAGCGTGAGTCTAGTATTGAAGCGACACTGATCTCATGCAACGTCATCGATCGTGCCATTACGTCCAAGGAGCAGCGTATCTGACACCGGTAACAACTCTCCATCTGATATATGCACAATCAACTCCGCTGTGCGAACCACGCCAACACCTCTTCGTCGAGTCGATAACTACTGTGCGAGAAGATATAGAAGAAGTAGAAGTACTCATACTGAGTGTGACGAAGTAATGGCATCTTACGGACGAAAGAGGTCGTGCGCGTAACAGTGGCAGTGCATTATTCATCGGCTACAGAGGGACTGGCTAATTTCCCTGATGCTGACTGCTGTTACGTGACTTTTATTGGATTGAGCGACGAAGAGACACTTAGAGTACTACAACATCCTGAGGATTTTTTCTCTACGTCAAGAAGGTTGGCGATCCGTCGTTCTGCAGCATAGAGGAATGTCGTGTGAGCGCTGAATCCTACATATATCTCTCTTTGTGGTCAACATCCTTTTTCCAATGGTCTTCCTCATGAATGTCCCAGTCAACCACTCTTCGAAGGTCATTCGTGATTTATGCAGTCGACGCATATAGTGCATGGACGTCTCTGCTATGATCGATGTCTGCTGAAGATTACAGACTTTCTTTCAAAACATTACCTATACTCTGCTTGTGAATAACATGACCGTCAAATCATGAACTTGTTATCATGCGGTGTTGTGGTTCGTGTGTGTTGAATACAAAGAGAAAGGTATATGAGTAGATAGGCAGTGGCTTGTAGCCTACAACTTGTAGTTAGGGAACAAAAGCTTTTTTTTTGTGAAGAGGTGTGGTGATTCAAGTAAATACAAATGTCGAGGAGAACATACGTCACTTGGGTCCTTATATACGATAGTATGTGGATAAACATATGTGGTTGATTTTTTTGTTAAAAAATTTTAAACGAGCAAAGGATTAAATCTGTTTTTGACAATTTGAACAAGTTGAAAAAGAAAGTTTTAAAAGAGTTTTATAGTGAAGATGGAGAAAACGATATTGTGGTTGTGGATACTCTTTTGGTGGACAAATTTTTGGATCCATGAACAAATGTTTTGTTGATATAGTTGGATAATTGTTTGACGTCGTGGACAAGCGTCTGGTGGATAAAATCTCTGTGGACATTCCACTTAAAATCACCATCAGCTTAAAATTAAAATTATAAACGAAAACCCATTAAAAAATTTCTATTAATTCTCAAACCCAAAATAATAATCTGTAAAAAAACATTATATACTAACACATAGTAGTATAATGCATACAAAGTTTGGACATGTGCTTCGTGGATGACCAAAAAATGCATCTTGCATCAAAGATCTACTGTCCATGACATCATAACTTTTACTATGTGCATCAATTTTCCAATTGACCATGTAAACACCATTTGGTTGACATGCCTTGTATGCATGGATACCATTTGGTGGACACATCTGGTACTAGTTGTCTATATTTCTATAATTTAACTATTATGCCGAATCAAATATTGAAACTTCAAAATAAATAAAAAGCTTTGAGATATTAGAAAGCCTATATCAAATACTTTGATACAACACAACAACAATCATATCTACAAATTTAAAGTCGGTGGCAAATAACTTCGGTGGAAGTTGGGAATCATGTTCTATGTCTCCTATGTACGAATGAAAAGCATTATATAAGATTTTTTGAACATAAATTGCTTTCATATCCGTTAAGCTTGTCTTTGAAATTGAAGCTTTAGCAAGGAGAACAAAAATTAACAGTAAGTCGAGTAACTAACCTTGTATGTCGGAATCTGTTGCTCTCGGAAAGCAGGTGTGTGTGTAGCGCTTTTTTCGATGGTGGCTCAGAGACGAAGGCCGCGAAAAAGATATGGTTGGAGGAGAAGATGCTTCTAAGTCAAGGAGTGAGGAACCGAAAATCGGTTAGCGTGGGAAATAGAAAAAAAGGAAATGAAGGAGATTAAGATTCAGTGGAATTAAGGTCTATGAGTTAGACATAATTGGAAAAGTGGTTCGCTCGGAAACAGTTTTTTTTTTTAAATAAGGCGAAATCTGCTTAGGTGAAAAAGGTAGCGAAAAAGTAACGAGAGTGAGTTGTTGGTTTGGAGGGTACTATGGACATTCAATATGTAAAATATATATGGTAAGGAGAAAATGACTCTTTGTGAAGTTACAAAGTTGGAATGTGCCTTTGAGAGTAATTTTGTCTTGGTCGACATGTTGGGGCTTTAGATACGTACAAGATGAATCATACTTGCTTAGTGAGCTCCTTCCTTAGAAAAAAGAAAGTATCAAGACCAATTTACACACTGTACCTTTAGATTTTCATCTGACATGCTGAAGTGAGTCAAATATGTTTGTCAGTTCTGAGGATTCTGCCATAAAGAGATAAGTAAATAGTCATACATCTCCTATATATTAATCCTTGAGCATTGGTTAAATTACAACCTTTAAGAACATGTTGACTGGTTAAAGTGAGAACGCTCCTCAACCTCTTTTTTTATTAATTCGACGGACCTTACTAAAATTGTTAAAAGAGTGACATTAAAAGGACCACTTATTACTTTATTATATATCAATTATTTAATTTTTTCTCTTGATGTTTTGGTCAGTTAAGGTTTTAAATATAAGTTTTTCCTTTGATCCAGAAATCTGACTAAAGAATCTACAAGAATAATTGGAAAAATAATGAATACATTATTAATTGATTCCTTTGAAGAAGTGTAAGACATGATCTAAAGTTAAATTTAAATTAATATTAAATTAATATTTAAATTTAAGTTAAACAGAGAAGTCACTGTACATAACTTAAGAATCTACAAAATAAGCTTAATAAGATTGAATGTTTTATTATATTACATTTCTATATACGTAAAATCAGTTATGATGAGGTAAATGGAAATTCAAAATGATGTTAATCTTTAGGATAGTCTTTTTAGTTTTTTTTTCACCTAAAAAGTTTTCAAGGAAGATAATAACCAAAAGAACTTTTTTAAATATACACTTATATCTAAGGATTAACTAATTTAAACTTAGCGTTTAGAGTTAAGGATGGAAATTTGAGGGTGAGGCTTAATTTTTTTAAAATATAAATATAAAATTTACAAAATATTTTTTTTAAATTAGTTTCAAAACTCATTTTCAAAGTTCAAAAAGAAAAAAGAAAATTGGAAAAAACAAATTGAAGAAAATCAGGAAAAATGATAAAAGTTCAAATTTGAAAATATATTTTTTGAAGCTATATAAAAATTATTATTATTTATTTTTTAATTTTTTAATTTTTATTATTTATTTATATTTATATATATCTATAAAGCAAATGGTATAAATTTTTTTTGCCTCTTTAATGAAATATTTTTTCTTCATTTTCTTCCTTTATGATTCTTTGGGTGACAAAAACATAAAAACAAGCTATTTGAGAAAACTGCCAAAAAAAACTAAAAATTCGAACACAATTTTTTTAATAATTACAACTATCAAATTACTAAAAAAAAGACAATTATTTCATATTTCATGTCATGTTTATGCTTTATTGAATTGGGAACATGTTCTTATACATAAAGAAAAAAAAATGGAAATACATAATTGATTTTAAATTACAAAAATATCATTGTTTTAGTTATTCCACCCTTCACAAGACGCGGATTATAACCTAGTTTGTTATATGAGAGGGGCATTCTATGCACAAGGAGTATGAAAACTTAAGAAGAGAGGCTATTCTTATATCCAACCAGCCAAGATTGGGTTTGATTATCTGAACAACTTAGGGTATCTCTGCACCAAAATCTCACTTAGTGTCCATCCAACCAACTTAAAGGTGACATATTTGCTGTAAAAGTATACATCCAACCTTCACGCAGATACCAATTCCTATACACAGCTCCTTTGGCAAGAAAGTAGTCTTGGAAGGAGGAGTCACCAGGATGCAACTCCCCTCTCTAGAGAAACAAACAGATCATTCTATGCAAAAGTTCCATACAGTAAAAGAGGCTAGCACGAAAATGAAACGGAAAACGTACCAGTCTGGACAATATGACAGCTCTTCTTGCATTTCTGATGGAAATTGTTATGCTTGCACTTGCCTTCACTCACAATAGAATTTCGCGCAAATTGATCTTCCATCCTCCGGCTAAGATAATGCAAGAGCCAAAACAGAACTAAATATAACTACTTTAGGAAGAAACCACAGTGGTTTGATAACATCAAAAGTTGTTTATGCAATGAGAAAAGATGTTGAAGACTACCATATATGCTACTGACAATTGAAAAAGAAACTAAATATAAGTGCCTCAGGAAGGAACCATAATGTTACATAACACCAAATGTTGTTTAGACAATGAGAAAAGATACTGAAGACTACCATATATGGTACTGAAACCGGAATAAACGGGACAAAATATATCTGCCTCAGGAGGAGACCACAATTGTAACGCTCCGACCGCCCATAGCTAATGGGCCACCCATGCCCGCTCTCTCGGCCCGTGGGCCCCATCTCGTTCCAACGGTCGGTGCTTTATTTTTTCTGAGGCTTGAAATCATTGTTTACTGACCCTCCAATTACCACCCGACCATTCTCCGTGTTTTGGCCTCAATCACACGGTATCGCGAATCACTTCCTGATAGGTCACCCATCCTTTCACTACTCCAACATAAGCACGCTTAACCCTGCAGTTCTAAACGGATCTGTGACATAAAAGGTAAGTCAACTTTGGTCACATAGGTAGCCAAATCAATTCTCTTAAGCCTTTCCACATATCACAACTCGGGATGTTACACTTCACCCCCTCTCAAAGAACGCAACGTCCTCGTTGCGCCCCACGACAGGTCTCAAGACGCCTCTCGGGTCAGAACCAAGATGGCTAACCAGCTCTGATACCACTTGTAACGCTCCGACCGCCCACAGCTAATGGGCCACCCACGCCCGCTCTCTCGGCCCGTGGGCCCCATCCCGTTTCAACGGTCGGTGCGTTTTTTTCTGAGGCTTGAAATCATTGTTTACTGACCCTGCAATAACCAACCGACCTTTCCCCGTGTTTTGGCCTCACTCACACGGTATCGTGAATCACTTCCCGATAGGTCACCCATTATTTCATTACTCCAACATAAACACGCTTAACCCTGGAGTTCTAAACGGATGTGTGACGGAAAATGTAAGTCAACTTTGGTGACATAGGTAGCCAAATCAATTCTCTTAAGCTTTTCCACATATCGCAACTCAAGATTTTACAACAATGGTGTCACAACACAGAATGTTGCTTTGACAATGTAAAAAAAAGCTGCTGAAGACTAGCACATGCTATTCAAAACTGAAAAAAACAAACAAAAGCAAAGCAAATCAAAACACATAATTTAAGTTCGTAGCAGAGACGTAAGTTCATAATTCAGACCAAAACAAATCCAAGCACATAATTCCGTGTTGATGGATAAAAAGTAAAATAAATGTATGCATTAAACTGAAAGTGATAAACTTTACTCAAAGTATAAAACTTTATCAGTCCGACAATTTTTTTTTTTCTGTTACCAAAAACATGCAAAAAAAAACTCATAAAATTGTGCATGGATTAGATCAAAAGGCAATAACACTATAGATCCACTCAGGAACCAAGCCAACAAAATGTTGGGTTCCTTCAAGATGGAAGAAACCTATGATTTGGTTGGAGATAACCAAACTTGGTGTTGGACCATTGATATTAGTCCATGAAATTATTATTGGCCTTAGGATTAGTGAGACACTATATAAAGTTTCTTAGACTAATTTGTGTGGTTTAACGTGAGATATAACACAAGAAAAGAGATTAGACAAAAGAGAGAAAAAGAAGCAGAATTTCATCTAGGTTTGGAGGGTCAAACGGATCCTGATCGGGTTGATATTATGTGGGAAGCTTCTTCAGTCAGTGGGTTAGAGGTTCACTGAAAGGATTTGGGTTTCAAAGGTTGGATCTTCTGTTGTCTGGGTTTTATTGAAGCTGGTCGTCACATTTCTTCAGCAGTGTTGTCTTGAGTGTTTGGTAAATCCGACGGTGAAATCTTCTCTGATTGAGCTAAATTTTGGCAGAGGTGTTTTTTACTTGTTTATATTGGACTTTTACGATGGAATTAGTCACTGGTTGCCAGAATCCTAGTGAACTGAGATCGTTTTGTTGCTGCTGGTTTTGAAGCTTTGTGTTGCTCTCTTGTTATTGTTGTTGTTCTTGTGTTGGAGATAGCTCTTTGTAGGTAGAGTCTCTATTTTGTTCAGGTTTTTGAATAGGGAGGACGTGGTTGTACTCATACCCATTTATATAGTGGATTGTTTAATGGACTATTGTCCCGTGGTTTTTCCTTCTCACATCGAGGAGGTTTTCCATGTAAAATGTGATTGTCTCATTTAGTATCTGCTTATACTATATTCTACTATCGTCGAAGTATTTTCCTCACAAGTTCACACAAGGTCAGGGGGAACACGATCTCACTTATTAGTTTCCGCTGCGTTGAGTGTGTCTGAATTCCCTCAACAAAGTGGTATCAGAGCTACTGGTTTTAGAGCTTTGGGTTTGATAACTTCAGGTTATTGTTGCTTGTGTGAATGATGGAAATATTGGCAGGATGATAAGCTTGAATGGTGCTAATTATCATCTATGGAAGGGAAAAATGGAGGATTTTATCTTTGTTAAAGAATTCCATGTTCTAGTCTTTGAGGAGAAGAAACCTGAAAAAAAAGACGGATGAAGAGTGGAAGTTGCTGCATCACCAAGTGTGTGGGTTAATAAGGTAGTGGGTAGATGATAATGTGTTGCATCATATTGAGACTTAAATTGATGCTCGTTCTTTGTGGTTGAAGCTAGAGCAGTTGTATGCTAGTAAGATGGGAAATAACAAGATGTACATGATCAATAAATTGATTGAGCTGAGGTATCAGGAGGGGACTCCGAAGACGGATCACTTAAATGTATTTCAAGGATTGCTGAACAAGTTATCTGATATGGTAATCAAGTTTGATGATGAGGTTCACAGTCTTTGGCTCCTTGGTACTTTACCGGATTCTTGGGAAGTTTTCAGGATGTCTCTTTGTAACTCCGCGTCGGAATGTACTATATCAATGGATTCAGTGAAGAACAATGTTCTTAATAAGGAAGCAAGAACACAGTCGAATACTAGCAGTTCGCGTTGTGATGTATTTGTTATTGAGTCATGGGGAAGAAGTTCGTATAGAGAGCCCAAAAGGGACAATAATAGGAGCAGGAGCAAATCTAATAAATTTGAAAATATGGAGAATGATGGTTTGTCTCAGGTTGTTGGCATTGGTGATGTGTGCTTGGAGACTAGTCTTGGAACTAGGTTGGTGCTTAAGGATGTTAAGCATTTCTCGGATATTTGGATGAATTTGATATCAACGGGAAGACTTGATGATGAAGGTTATTACATTTTACATGGTGGTGGTAAATAGAAACTCTCTCGTGGTTCTTTGATAGTGGCTCAAGGTGAGAAGTCAGCATCCTTCTATTGGATGTAGGTTAAGGTCTCCAAAGATGTTGTTAATGCGCCGGAGAATGATAATGCCATGGAGTTGTGGCATAAGATAATCGTTCACATGAGTTAGAGGGAAATATTTGTGTTGTCTAGAAATGAGGTGATTTCAAGAATCTCTTGTTTGCTCTTGTAAAAGTGTTTGCATTGTTTCGTGGGAAAACAACACATAGTATCTTTCAAGTCTTTTGTGCTTTCTAGGGAACCCGAGGTACTGGATTTGGTACATTCAGATGTGTGTGGTCCAATGAAGACAAGATCTCTTGGCGGCACATCATACTTTGTGACTTTCATTTATGATCATCCAAGAAAGTTGTAGGCATTTCCTATGAAGACGAAGGATCAGGTGCTGGGATATTTCAAGCATTTTGTTGCATTGGTTCAGAGACAAACTAGGAAGAAGCTGAAATGTATCCGCAGTGACAATGGTGGAGAGTATTCTGTACCATTGGATTCTTATTGCAAAGAGCGTTGAATAAGATATTAGTTCATGCCACCTAAGACTCCAAAGTTGAATGGGTTGGCTGAAAGGATGAACATGACGATTGTCGAGAGGGTGAGAAGTTTGATTTCACAGTGAGGCTTATCAATGACTTTCTGGGGAGAAGCTTTGAACACGGTGGTTCATCTGCTGAATTTGTCACCGAGTGCTCCATTGGATGGTGATATTCCAGACATGATTTGGACTGGAAATGATGTTTCTTATGGTCATTTGAGGGTCTTTGGGTGTAAGGCATTTGTTCATATTCCCAAGGATGAGAGATTGAATCTTAAGATGAAGTCAAGGCAGTGTGTGTTCATCGGTTATGGTGAGGATGAGATTGGGTACATATTTTATGATCCCGTTGAGAATAAGCTCATAAGGAGCTGAGATGTTGTGTTCATGGAATATCAAACAATTAAGAACATTGACAAATCCGGAAATTCAACTCAAGTTTATGTCAGTTTGATCGATACAGAGGCTAATCCTTTTACATTGGTCCAGAGTGAGGTCGAGGTTGACGTTCAAGATTATACACCCAGTGCAGATGCTCCCGCACATGAAGATGGCAGTGGTGATCATGGTGACGATCATGGTGAGACACCAGCTGCTGAGAACCAACCTACTGTTGTTAAAAGATCCGAGAGAGGTCTTAAACGGTCGACAAGGTATGATCCTAGTGAGTCTGTGATGCTTACTGATGGGGGAGTGCCTGAAAGCTATGATGAAGCTTTGGAGGATGGACACAAGGATATGTGTTTTGATGCCATAGATGAGGAGATGGATTCTTTGACGAGAATCATACATTCGAGTTGCTGGAATTACCTAATGGCAAGAAGGCTCTGCTTAATAAATGGGTGTGTACAATTAAGCATGAGGATACCAGTTTGCCACCTCGATACAAGGCTAGATTGCTTGTGAAAGGCTACAACCAGAAGAAGGAGATTGATCATGATGATTTTTTTTCTCATGTTGTGAAGATGTCATCTGTTCGGGTTGTGCTTGGATTGGCAGCGAGTCATGATCTAGAGGTTGAGCAAATGGATGTGAAGACTGTTTTCCTTCATGGTGATTTGGAGGAGAACTACATGGAACAACCGAAAGGCTTTGTGAAAAAGGGCAAGGAAAATTTGGTTTGCCGCTTGAAGAAAAGCTTTTATGGATTGAAGCAAGCACCGAGGCAGTGGTACATGAAGTTCAAGTTTGTTATTGGGGAGCATGGTTTGTCAAGACAGATTTAGAGGGTCAAACGGATCCTGATCGGGCTGTTATTTTGTGTGAATCTTCTTCAGTCAGTGTGTTAGAGGTTCATTGAAGGGACTTTGATTTCAACGGTTGGATCTTCTGTTGTCTGGGTTTTATTGAACCTGGTCGTCACAGTTCTTCAGTAGTGCTTTCTTGAGTGTTTGGCAAATGCGACGGTGAGATCTTCCCTGATTGAGCTGAAATTTGGCAAAGGCTTTGTCGACTTTTTTATCTTGGATTTGTGTGGTGGATTAGTCTATGGTTTCCAGAATCCTTGTGAGTTGTGGTCGTTTTGTTGCTGCTGGTTTTGATGCTTTGTGTTGCTCTCTTCTTGTTGTTATTGTGTTAGAACTAGCTCTTTTTAGCTAGAATCTATGTTCTGTTGAGGTTGTTGAACATGGAAGACGTGGTTGTACTCATACCCATTTATATAGTGGATTTTTGAGTGGATTATGGTCCTGTGGTTTTTCCGTCTTACATCGAAGAGGTTTTCCACGTAAAAAGTTTTTCTCTCATTTAGTTTCTGCATATACTATTTTCTTCAATAGTTGCAGTATTTTCCTCACATGTTCACACAAGGGCAGTGGGAACACGATCTCGCTTAGTAGTTTCCGCTGCGCCGAGTGTGTCCAAATTTCCCCAACACAAAAGACACAATAATCGGTGAAACAAGTAAGCATGTTTTGGTGAAAACGATTAAGGGAAGAATCTGGTACCAGTAGAGGCTAGAATGGGATCAACAAATCTACCTACGCGTTGTGCTACGAAGAATAGTTTTTGAAGGTATGTTTAATTCTTTGGTATATATTTATTACCTAATTTAAAGTAGTCTATCTATACTTTACTTAACAGTTTATTAGGATAATAATTTGAAACCCATCAAAACCCACTCATAACAGTTCATTTGAAGGAATCTGATCCGTTAACTCCGTAAGCCTTAACGACGTTGCATCTACGACTGCTAATAAACCAACTCTCATAAGAGAAAATATACTCCACTCCAATAATAGCAAGCCATGGAAATTCGTGTCACGACTATGACTAGATACGTGCCTAAGGTGTTGAGAAAGAGGGGTGTTGAGAAAGAGGCAAAGGCCTAAGGCCCCTCTTTCACATTATAATTTTAGGCTTTCCTTCTATTATAATTTATTATTCTAGTGATTAAAAAAATATTTTTGAGTTTTGGTTTTAGTTAATAATTTATTATAATGCTACACAATAATAAATTTTGCATATTCATTTTTACTTTTATGTTTTATTTTTGTATAATCTATGAGTATTATATAATATATCATTATATTTTGTGGTTGTTTACATTGTTTTTTATCTTTATTTTCTAAATATTTTCCTCCATAATTTGTCATACATTTATTATTTCTTTTGTTAACTTATGGCCAATTATTTCCTTTTTTTAATATTTAATATGTTAAAAAATAGGTTTATTAAAGAAGTATTATTTTCAAAAACAAAACTAAATGTATAAAGTATAGTATTCTACACCATATTTTTATGTGATGGTATATATCTTTAATTATTATAATAAAAACAAGCTTCCAAAATGTATGATGTATTCGTTTTTCTTAAAACTAATAAATTCAAGAAAATCAAATTATACCACGTTCTATTTTCAAATACTTGTTTAACTGCAAATATCTTAATTTCTCTCTCACAGGTATAAAAGTGGTTTTAATAATAATCAAATTATGAAATACTTTATTAAAAAAATTGATGGAATAAAATATTATAAAAAAATTAAGCTATTTAAAATATAAATGAAGAAAAAAATTGAACAAACAAGAATAAACAAGACATCAAAAGAAAATCGTATCAACAAAAAATAGGTTTTATTTTTCTTTTAGTAAATTTAGAATCTACTATTATAGCAAACACAAACAAGTGGATCTTGTAAGATATCTGAACACTTTAACCTTCACTTGTTTTGTATCAGTTGGTATAGTAGGCTTATGGATGATTTTTTACTTTTGTATCTTAGTTCATTAAATGTTTGTTATTCTCAATCTTGCTTATTCCTGGACATAAGTGTTGAATGATAGTTAAATAAAAACATTATATATAAGTAATTAAAATGATAATAATATTATAAAGTATATTGGGTTATGATTTCTCATTTTGCTGTAGTTCTTATATCATTTTTCAAATGTACGGGTTTTAATCTAATGCATATCATTAATAGAATAAAAACTAGTTGATCTATCTTTTCATAAGTCACATTCATTCTAAAATGACATTTATAGCATAAACACTATATTGCATATTTTAAATATTATAAGTGAAGACCGGCAGGTTGGCCCACAAAAACCGTTTAGCTATGCCGGGCGGGCTTAGACAGATATATACAAACCTTAATTTGCGGTGGACCACCCGGACGGTCCATAGAAAAGTTGAATCCGCTACAGGTTGGGCGCAAATTGGCCCTTCTCACATCTCTAACTCTTTCCCTACGTAACTTCTTCATCTATCCATTTGTTCATATATTTCTCTTGGTGTAAAAAGAATATCCCGCAGAAATGAGAATCTTTCTTTTTCTTGCCCAACTTGGCAATGGAAAAATTTCAGTTCTACCACAATTTTGATACCATATTACAAATTTAACATTAATGAATGACTATTTTCAAAAATACCCTAAATTTATGATGAAAATAGACTAAACTAATTTTTCTAAATATTTATAAAACATTTATAAACTCAACCCCACTCCTTTAACACTAAACCCTAACCAATAATCACTAAAGTGTAAACCTAAATGTCAATATATATTTGATTGAGGGTATTTTTGAAAAATAGTACTTAACTTGTGGCATTTTAGTAATTTCTCCTCGACAATCATCTTTTTGGTGGTTTTATTTTAGTTTTGAGTGTGGCAAATATTATTTAAATAATTTTCTCTTTTCGTGAACACTTTTATATTATATTGTTCTTTCAAAGTTGAAGGTTCATATTTCTATTTTGTATCTTAAACTTTCAAAAATGGTAAAAAATCAGAGTTTTGTTTCACAAAATATTACTATCAGAAGTATGAAAAGCTTTCTTATGTACAAAGATAAACACATTTACATTTTAAATTTGATATCTAAAAAAATCTGTTTAAATATATGAAACTTAGTTATGTTTAAATATGTTTAGCCAATCTTCTTTAATTGTTTTATTCAATTTGAATCATTTTTGGATTTTTGATATAAAAAAAATTTAGTTAAATTTTATTCTCCATAATTTATCATATTTCAGTTAAATATGGAGTTTATAATTCTTGCTGATCCGGTGTGTGTAAATGCGTAAGAACTCTCCATTCTCTACGCTTACAGACTCTGAACCATTGTAAGGATGAGCATTTTGAAGATGGAGAGGGGAGTTTGTGATGTTAGTTGAAGCGCCTGTATCAGTAACCCAGTCATGGCCTGCTGAGTCTGATGTTTCCGAGATATGAAGAGCAGCTAAGGCGTTATGCATCTCATCAAGTTGATACAAGTTGTCAAACCTATGCCAGCATCTGACAGCCACATGTCCTGTCATCCCACAGATCTGACAGACCGGACTGTTGTCTCGATCTGAGGTCACGGAAGAGCTAGATGTAGATGACGAAGAGATGGGTTGGGGAAACCCTCTTCCTTTGGTAGAGAAGAAGTCTCTTCCTCCGCGACCTCTTACTCTATTTCTGGTGAATAAAGACCTGCCTCTAGTTGTGTTGAAATCAAAATGTGGTGTCACTCCTGTGTCCACAGCATAACTCTTCAGCCTGTCATAGAACATAATGAGTCTAGGGACGATGTCATCAAAGGTTTGAGTCTGAACTGCGTCCATTGCCCCTTCGATACTCGTTTTGATGGGCTGATAGTCTTTTCCTAGACCTAACAGACCAGCAAAGATCTTCATACTCTCTGGAAATGGGCTTCCAATAAACGAAAGTTGATCACAGATGGACTTAATCTCGCAAAGATAGTTATCCATAGTTTTCTGCTTCTTGGAGATGGTTTGAAGTTTCCGTTCCAGTTCGAAAACGGGAGATGAGGAGGCCATGTTGAAGTGACTAGCGAGAGTTAACCAGATCTGTTGAGACGTGTTGCAATGAAGCACCACGCTCTGGATGTATTTTGAGAAGGACCCTAGCAGCCATGACTGCACTACTTGATCTGTTTGAAACCAGAAAGCATAGTCAGGGTTTGGAACAGGGGTTGTCGTATCGTTTATTACTGGAACAGTGACAGTTAAGGCCGGAGGGTGTGTCGAACCCGTAACAAAACCTAGAAGTCCTTGACTGTTGAGAAAGGTCTCAAATGTAAGTTAGATTTACATGAACTCTAAGATCTTTAAACATCTAGGTTAATCACATAATAGAATCATATGAATGTTTATAGATTTACCTGCACTCATTGTGCTTGAGAGATCTTCATGAATGGATTGAATCCCGAATGGAAAACGAACAACTTAATCTTTTCTTAGGAACTTTTAGGTTTCTCTCGCATTGCCTATAACTTTATGTGTTGCTTTCAAGATATCTTTATGATGGTCTAAAGATATGTATTTATAGGTGGAGAGAGGACTTAATTCCTCTTTAGTGTTTCTTTTAGTTTAATATCAACCGTCCATCAAAGTAGAGATAAATTAGGAATTACTCATTTATTTCCAATTTCATTGGTCACTAAATATATTAAGGAATAGCAATATTCCAATAGAAAATAGATAACTATAAGACCATATAATAGGGAAAATGAAATATTCGTTACAGTCTCCCACTTGGTCATTAGTAAGATCCACTAATGTTTTCTTTATAGAATCATAAGGCCGGCATAATATGCTATAACTTTATTTCATCTGGTCATCAGAAGTGTCTTGACTAATCTAGTAATCAATGAGAGTCATGGCGGTTACATATCATTCTGCAACATGATCCCTTCTATGTACTACCACATTGACCACCTTCTTAGTTAGACCATAAATATAAGTAGGAGTATCGTAATGGTCCCTTTGATGTCTTTAAATAAAGACACATTTTGTTATCAGAAATCCAATCATCAATAATGTGTGTGCACATTGGAAACAAAATATATAAAGATGTAAAAGTCATAAAGAGCTCAAATAATTATCATACATAGGCTAATCATACAAACAACATAATTAAGCGCTATCCTCAAGACCCATTCTTTCAGCATGCTTAATGAAAGTTTTTGGAGGTAAAGCTTTTGTAAATATGTCTGCAACCATAAGTTCAGTGCCTATATGTTCAATGACAAACTTTTCTCTTTTGACAAATTGCTTTAGTGATAGATATTTGAGGTCCATATGCTTGGCTCCTTTAGATATCTCATCATGCTTAGAGAAGAAGATTGCATCTTGATTGTCACAGTAAAGAATGAGAGGCTTATCAACAAAACTCAAAGCCCCATACTCCGATACGAAATTCCGCAACCATGTTCCTTGAATAGAAGCCTCATAACATGCAACATACTCAGCTTCCATAGTGGATGTGTAGAATAACTCTGACTTCTGGCTTTTCCATGAGATAGCACCTCCACCAAGGAGATACACATAACCGAGAGTACAATGTCTAGAGTCTTTGTATCCACCAAAATCTGAGTCTGAAAATCCAACCATCTGTGGATGTGTTGATTTTTAATATGTCAACATGTAGTTTCTTGTTTCCTGTAAGTATCTCAAAACCTTCTTTGCACCTTGCCAATGAGCGAGTCCTGGGTTACTCTGAAATCTACCCAGCATCCCAACTGCGTGGCTAATATCAGGTCTAGTACAGACATGTGCATACATCAAACTTCTCACGAGAGATGCATAAGGGTATTTTTGCATTTTGTTACGTTCAGTTTCATTCTGCGGACATTGCTTAAGACTAAGCGTATCACTTTTATGCATAGGAACAATGCTAGAAGAACATGTCATCATGCCGAATCTCTCAAGAACTTTATCAATATAAGCTTTTTGAGACATTCCCAAAATTCCCAGTGATCTGTCACAGAATATCTCAATTCCTATCACATAGGATGCCTCACCCATATCTTTCATTTCAAAGTTCTTGGAGAGATAGTCTCATTTAATAGACCAAGATCATTGCTGGCTAATAAGATGTCATCAACATACATAACCAAAAATATGAACTTACTCCCACAGATCTTGAGATATATTCATGGATCCACAATGTTTTCTTTGAAACCGAATTTCGTAATGGTTTCATCAAACTTTAAGTACCATTGCCTCGAAGCTTGTTTCAGTCCATATATTGATTTCTTCAATTTGCAGACCATGTCTTCCTGACCTTCGATTATGAAGCCTTCAGGTTGACGCATATAGACTTCTTCTTGTAAGTCTCCATTAAGAAAGGTGGTTTTCACATCCATTTGATGTAACTCAATATCATATTCACCTACATATGCCATGATAATTATGAGAGAGTCTTTTCTAGACACAGGTGAAAATGTCTCACTATAATCAATGCCTTCTTTCTGATTAAACCCCTTGGCTACAAGTCTGGATCTACGACATTTAACATTGCCATGACAGTCGAGCTTGGTCTTATAGATACATTTGCACCCAATTGCTTTATGTCCTTCAGGCAATGGAACAACATCCCAAACTTCATTTTTAACCATTGAGCTTATTTCATCTTTACTAGCATCAATCCATTGATCAGAATTAACATCTTTCATGGCTTGTGAATAAGAAACCGGATCTTTTAAATCCAATTCTCTAGATTCTATTTAGTAAAGCACATAGTCATCAGGAATAGCTGATCTTCTCTCGCGAGTTGATCTTCTTAATGCTGATTCTTCTTGTGCTTCATGTTCATTATTGGTGATATTTTCATCATGGAGTGGTTGGTCATTCAACTGGGTTTCCTCATTGTGAAACGGTTCAACAACAAGAGGATTCCCAACATTTGGAAATAAGGGTAAAGGGATATTTACCCTAACTTATTGAATGATCACATCTTGAACTTTATCACTCCCACTAATGTCACCATTCTCATAAAATCTGTCATTACTGGTTTCTACTATTCTCGTAGTATGGGATGGACAGTAAAATCTATATCCTTTAGACTTCTCAGGGTAACCAATAATGAAACCACTGACCGTTCTGAAATCTAATTTCTTTTCATGTGGATTGTATATTCTTGCTTCAGCTGGGCATCCCCAAACTTGGAGGTGCGACAGACTCGGTTTCCAACCTTTCCACAGTTCAAAAGGAGTCTTTGGAACTGCTTTGCTAGGAACTCTGTTCAAGATATAGACTGCAGTACGTAATGCATCCATCCACAAAGATATAGGTAAATTAGCATGACTCATTATGGATCTAACCATTCCCATATAAGTACGGTTACGCCTTTCAGCTACACCATTCTGCCATGGAGAACTAGGTGTTGTGTATTGAGCAACGATTCCTAATTTTTGGAGGAGTTTGGCAAATGGTCCAGGACGTTGTCCTGTTTCATCATATATGTCATAAAATTCGCCACATCTATCTCACCTAATGATTTTCACCTTTCTATCTAATTGTCCATCTACTTCAGTAATGAACAGTTGTACAACATCCACATATTGAGATTTTTCATGCAATAGATAGAGATAACAATAACGTGAATAATCATCGATAAAGGTAATGAACTACTTTTCACCTCCGAAAGTTGGAACGTCAAAAGGTCCACAAATATTTGTATGTATGATTTCAAGAAGCTCTGTACTTCTTGTGGCTCCTCTTTTAGTGTGTTTAGTTTGCTTACCCTTAATGCAATCTATACACTCTTTATTTTTGGTAAAAACAAGATTTGGTATGACTCCCTCTTTTACCAATCTTTTGATTCTTTCACTAGAAATGTGTCATAGTCTTTTAAGCCACAAGAAATATGAATCATTTGTACATGCTTTAGTTCTGCGTTTATCTTGCAGGGTGAGATGTGTTTCAAAGTTTTGATCAGAAAAATTTAATTTGTAAAGATCATTAACCAATATTCCAGAACCGATTTTATTAGAATTCATAAATAAATTAAAACAACAATCTCTTTGAGAACGCTTAAAACCAGCCAAATCAAGTTTGCTTACTGAAACTAAATTACGGGAAATGGATGGAACATAAAGAGTCTGAAATAAATCCATACAAAATCCACTATCTAAAATGAAACGATAAGTGCCAATAGCTTCAACTGGCACTCTGTCTCGATTCCCCATAAGTATATAGTTTTCAGTTGGATTTATGGTCTGGGTTGTAAGGAATCCCTGCAAGGAATTAGTTACATGTACATTAGCACCGCTATCAATCCACCAAGTATCAGAAGAAACATGAGTAAAGTTAGATTCGAAATTTTTTTACGGAACCCATAGGATTACCTTTCTTTTCAAAAACCATTATTTTCTCTTATGGCAATCTTTCTGAAAGTGTCCAGACTTTTTGCAATAGTTTCATCGGTCATCTTTTCTTGCCTTCTTCTCATTGACTTGATTAGAAACATTTATCCTGGGTGGTTCTCTTTTATGACTCACTTGATGTTTTTTCCCAGTTTTAGGTCTCCCTCCTTGGACATAGTGGGCAACCTTGATAACTTCACGACCTAGCCTTAATTCCTCTTGGACTAGCTTATTAGCCAATTCAATAGACGTCCGCTTTTCGAAAATGTTGTAATTGATTTGGAATGGTCCATACTGAGGAGGTAAAGAGTTTAGGATAAACTGGACAAGGAATGAATCATCCACACTCATTCCTAAACTCTTTAGCTTAGCGTCATGGTTGGTCATTTCAATGCAATGTTCATGCATAGACCTTGTGCCATCATGTTTCATGGTTGTAAGATCTGCCATAAGTTTCCCAGCAAGGGATTTGTCTGCAGTCTTAAACCGTTCTTCTATAGCTGCTAGATAAGCCTTTGCTTTCTCTGCAACTGGAAGGGAAGTTTTGATGTTGCTAGCTATTGTCATCCTTAAGAACATGAAGCTCAATCTGTTAGCTTTCTCCCATGCTTTATAAAAAGCCTTTTTCTTCCTCAGTACTATCATTAGTTAGTTGGCTAGACTCTTCTTCACGAAGTGCTAAATCCAAATCTAGTACATCTAATGTGAACTCAACTTTCTCTTTCCATTCTGAGAAGTTGGTTCCAGTGAGGATTGGGACAGAAAAGACCATAGATGACAAACTAGCAAGGAAAAGATGCTGCATTTTAGAGATATAACAAGAATTAGTTAGACTTCATAACTTAATCAACACTTAAGAATTGAATGTGTATGACAAGAAATTATAATTGTCCTGTGGGAATCACATAATCTCAGATAAAGTCATAGATTCATGAAACTTTATTGACTGTGTACCAAATTATTCAAGTTAAGTTATCTGTGGATATCCTTTGCCTTCACGATAACAATCATTCCATTATCAGTGATGTATTGAATTACTCAAACTAAATCATCTGTGGATGTCTTTAGCTTGCACAACACATACACTATAAGTTATTTGATCAAAAACTTGGTTTAAACAATGATTTTTAGTTGCAAACTTTCATAGGATAAAGTCAGTGTGATGATATCTAAAACCTAGTTGCACTTTATGTGAAATATAATTTTGTAAAAATTATGAAAGTGTTTTGTATAATATATAAATTAGTTATATACAGATTATTTATATAACTTTTTATAGCTTAAGTGTAAAATCTTTTTTGTACAAATTATGTACAAAACGATTATGCATGATATAAAAACACTCTGTACGAATTATGCACAAACCAATTATCATTATCAATTTTGCACAAAAAATTCACGATTCATTATTTTCATGAAAGATCTGTGAAAACCCTAATTCACAGAAACCCAAAATTTGCACAGAAAGGGATTTGCGAAATAAACCCTAATTTGCAGAAATCCGTTTTTGCACGGTGAAAAATAATAATAATTCGGGTTTGCACAAACTTTGCACGGATACGAAAAATAAACTCATAAAAAGATCTAGAAATCATAATACTTAGATCTATCAATTTCAGTTATCTAGTTCATAGATCTATTATTCTTAATGGATTAAACAGATGTTCATAACAATGCTCTGATACCACATGTAAGTTAGATTTACATGAACCCTAAGATCTATAAATATCTAGGTTAATCACATAATAGAATCATATGAATGTTTATAGATTTACCTGCATTCATTGTGCTTGAGAAATCTTCCTGAATGGATTGAATCCTGAATGGAAGACGAACAACTTAATCTTTTCTTAGGAACTTTTATGTTTTTCTCGCATTGCCTATAACTTTATGTGTTGCTTTCAGGATATATTTATAATGGTCTAAAGATATGTATTTATAGGTAGACAGATGACCTAATTCCTCTTTAGGGTTTCCTTTAGTTTAATCTCAATCGTCCATCAAAGTAAAGATAAATTAGGAATTACTCCTTTATTTCCAATTTCATTGGTCACCAAATATATTAAAAAATAGCAATATTCCAATAGAAAAAGGATAACTATAAGACCATATAATAGGGAAAAGGAAATATTCCTTACATCAAACTCTCACTTCGAGAGTATATAGTTCTTGTCGGTGAGTTTTACATTGACAGAGTTGACGATGTTCAGCGAGGGAGCTCTGATACCATAAAGAGATTTGTAAAAGCTTGAAAATGTTTAGAAGATGAAGCTGATTTGCTGAAATTTCATTTCATTCTTCTCTGCAATTTTCAACTACTACAACTGAATTTATTTATACAAAAGAGTGAAAATCCTAGCTAACAAGACATATGGCTCAATCTTGATCATCTAGTGAATTGAGGGCTGAGAAGTGATTATACAGCCTCACACCATTAACTTCTCAATCTTGATCATCTAGTTATTGCATCCTTAGTCGTGGCAATAACTAAAACACCACATTCTACAATCTTGAGAAAGGTTGCATCCACAGTTATGACTTTCCTCATGTACTGAAACCCTTCAATTGAAGCTCCCAAAGCAACAAATAGGTATTTGAACTTTTTTTTCTCCATCAAATACAAACTTGTTTTCGTAAACGGGTTCACTTTCTCTAACATATACAAATAAGAATGCAATTCTTTGTATCCTTCCTCATGACTACCACTTATATCCTCAAAAACTTTAACTTTTCCTCTCCAGCATGTAGAATACGACACTTCCACACTCATTTTCCTTCCAACCAGACGGACCAGAGTTTTTGGAGTTGGGGTCTCACATAGTCCCGGATAATCTTCATGAACAATAGCTGCAACACATCTTGGTGTCACTTTCCTTTTGATTCATGTACTTGAAGTATCCCGAGAGATGAATGCATCTCTATATATGTTCTAATTGAGAACAATTCAGAACTATTTATCTTTGTAGCTCTTACAAACCATTTACAGCCTTCATATGCTCCCCGACATTTCACGACATATCGAGTCTTATCTAAGTTCAAGATAATGATTCCAAAAGTGCTTTGTTGTGATGCCCCGTCAATTAAATCTTTCACAACATATTTATTCGAAAATTCTTGAAACATCTCAATACCCATACCTTCTTCCCACTAAGTATGCACTCGAATTTCCTCTGCAGCACGTGGAAGTTCAACATACTTGCAAGTAGCACCACTAGCCACATGGTTATCCGCGTTGTTCTCATTCTCCACAATGTTCGTGTTATCCAAATCAGTTCCCACACCATCTGCTTCTACATTGACAAACTTTTCCACCACCTCTAAACCCTCTACATAGCGTTCGCCTCTTCTATGGGAGTAAATAGAGTAAGTGCACCCGAATACCTTCTACTTCACTCCTAGGCTCACTATAGTTCCCAAAAAATGAGCCTTCTTTCCCAGCCCTTGATATTTGCTCGGTTATTGGAACTATTTCCAATTATTTGATCCCCTCTACATGCAAAATACTTCTTCTTTACTCTTTATCCACTGATATTAGATAAGCAAACACAACTTCGTCGTCTAAAATATATGATTGTATCCTAGGTTCCACTACCAATGAAATGTAACTCATATTCAGCCTCTTAGAAAATGGCTATAGCAATCTTCCTTCATATTCTCTCCATCAAAAACGAATAAGTTATCTCCTCAAATGATGATGTTTTAAAGGATATAGCATACAAATGACCATCGCTCGGAAGCCATTCATATTTATCTCTAGTCTTCGAATAATGTCTTTTATAATCGAAGTGTATGTTTGTATATAAAAAAACCATTGTCTGATGTACAAAAAAACATTAAAGTAAACCTGCTTATATAATTATACCATTAAAGTTATATTTATGTTTCTACAGTTATACTAAGTTTCACCTAGTCACACATTTTTGTCATTAAAGTTGGATCTACTTTCACATATATATGGTTTAACTAGTACCTAGTTATAACAGTCTAATTTAACCAAGTTATACAGTTTTACCGTTTAAATTATACCATAGTTATACTAGGTTTTTTACTTGTTCTCCTCTCCATCAAATCACACTTAAAGTAAGAATTTCATTAAATTCAAAGTTTTGTAAACTTGAAGTTTTACAAATATATACAAAGTTTTGAATTTACACCAAGTGTTACAACTGTTGCCTTGAAGAGTTGTGTCTTCTCGAGGCGTCTATCAAATCACATATTAATACCACTCGGTGAAGAGAATTACTACTTGTAGTTGGGATCATTCACCTTCTCCAGAATAAATGTGCCTTATATCACCCTTTCCCTTTCATATTTTCTCTAATAACCGTTTTTATCTATCTCTTCTCGAAAAAACGTTTTCTTGCATCTCTTCATTACATATTACGAGCATAAATCGAGAACTTCAACTTGGCTTCTCTCCCTATTTCCATTCTTAATCTGGTTCTCTCAAAGGTAGCAACTCATAGTCTCCGTGACTTTGGGAGTGCCAGAGTTGCTTTTAGGGGGTTCAATGAAATTGGCAGAGATGATTACTTTTATAGATGTGCCAACCTCATTTTCATGAATCACTGGTTTAACAAGTCGAATGCTGTGAGAACATTCAGGCTTATGTGCCACCATGCGGGTAATCCAGAGGCCATCTACTTACAAGGTATTTATGAGTTCTTCATGTTCTATTTAGTTGATGAAGGATGGGAAAAAATACATCTTGCTGGTGAAAGAGGATGCTCGTTGACCAGATATGTAGATGGTATGATGAACTTAGCATTTACCGTCGATGCTATAGAATTGGTTCACAACTATCCTGGTTTTATTCGTGAACATGTTGATCGGATGACTCACATGATCACTTGTTGGCCACTCACAGAACATTGGGCTTACGATAAACCTGGGATGTTTCTCAGTATCACGGAAATAATAGATCCTAACACCATATATGATTGCTGGTGCTACAAAATAGAAAAACTAGTGTTTGTAGTCTCCATAAATGGGTCAATATCACAGTGGAAATACGATCAGTTTCTGGCAATCTAGAGCTTGGAACTTCTGCAATAACATACATTTGACTACTCGTGAGTGGCCTATTGAAGATTAATTGTGTGCTGATGTGTATTTTTCCCTAGTTTTACTAAGTTTCTGTAAAATGCTATATAAATTAGTTGATGTTTATCTAATTTTCCCGAAGTTTCTGTAAATTACTATTTAAATTAGTTGAGGTTTTTCCAAGTTTTTCAAAGTTTTACAATGACGAAAGTAAAACTATACCAAAGTTTCACCAACTTGTACTAACACCAACCAGTTGGACGATAACAAAGTGAAGCATTCCCAAAGTTTCACCTATTGCACAATCACGAACCACATTCATGAACCCTAAACATTGGTAAAGTTTCACCTACTTGCACAATCACGAACCACAATTTTCCCAAAGTTTTACCTAGTTTTACAACGACAAAGTGAAACTTTGGTAAAGTTTCACCTACTTGCACAATCACGAACCACAAGTTTCTCAAAGTTTTACCTAGCTTTACAGTGACAAAGTGAAACTTTGGTAAAGTTTCACCTATTCACCTACTTGCACAATCACGAACAACAAGTTTTCCAAAGTTTTACGGAGTTGAACAATGACAAAAGTGAAACTTTCCCAAAGTTTTGCGAAATTGTATGAAATTAGACAAAATAACATAAGTCATACGTCCAAACAAACCACAATGTCATACAAACCACATACTTTACTTGTCTCATAATTAAAAGAGAAACAAAGACATAGGGATTCAAGTCTTTTTCTCCTTCTTGTCCTTGTTCTCCTTCTTCTCACCTGCCTGCTTCACAATCGTATTGGCTCGTATCCCAATGGGACTCCTCACAATAACCCTTGTCTTTGCCCTTTCCGTAGGAACTCCTTCTTTGGCATTACTTTTCCTTTGCCTCTTGTATTTCTTCATCCCGGTTTGCACATCCCCACTTTTATTTTATTCTTCCACCATACTTAGCGACATCATTCATTGCCTTCTCAGACATCTCAGACTTCTCTGCCATCGAAAAAATCTCAGCTAATCCACTGTCATCCATCTCAGCATCCTTAGCACCACCATCTTCCTCATCATCCTTACCCTTACCAACATCATTTTCCTTACCATCATGTTCCATCTGGATTTGCTTAGCAATATTGAGAACATCTGGATTTTCTGGAACACCCCCATCGTTCTAACTTACATCGATCTCATCCCCTTCCTTGTTCACTTCCTTCAAATCATCCAGTCGCATTCATAAGCCGACCTTCAAGCTCTTTCAAAGCCTCAAATCCAAGAGCCTCAACCGATTCTGAATGAGGCTCAATCGATTCTACATGAGCCTCACCCTCAATAGCAAGAATGGTGGGAGCTTCAACCAGAGTTGTACGAGCAGCCACATCGATCTTGTACTGTTCTTCAAAGAAGTTTTTTTACTTCCCTTTTTGTATTATCCTGGTCCAACCATCAACTGCTGCATCATGTTGTCATCGGCCCAACAACTCTCCTTACCAATTATTCATCTACACAGCGCCGACCGACACTTCTTTACGGACAGCATCAACTGACATCAAAACTGTTGAATTTACAAATATATACAAAGTTTTGAATTTAAACCAAGTTTTACAACTGTTGCCTTGAAGAGTTGTGTCTTCTCGAGGCGTCTATCAAATCACATATTAATACCACTCGGTGAAGAGAATTACTACTTGTAGTTGGGATCATTCACCTTCTCCAGAATAAATGTGCCTTATATCACCCTTTCCCTTTCATATTTTCTCTAATAACCGTTTTTATCTATCTCTTCTCGAAAAAACGTTTCTTGCATCTCTTCATTACATATTACGAGCATAAATGGAGAACTTCAACTTGGCTTCTCTCCCTATTTCCATTCTTCATCTGGTTCTCTCAAAGGTAGCAACTCATAGTCTCCGTGACTTTGGGAGTGCCAGAGTTGCTTTTAGGGGGTTCAATGAAATTAGCAGAGATGATTACTTTTATAGATGTGCCAACCTCATTTTCATGAATCACTGGTTTAACAAGTCAAATGCTGTGAGAACATTCAGGCTTATGTGCCACCATGCGGGTAATCCAGAGGCCATCTACTTACGAGGTCTGTATGAGTTCTTCATGTTCCATTTAGTTGATGAAGGATGGGAAAAAATACATCTTGCTGGTGAAAGAGGATGCTCGTTGACCAGATATGTAGATGGTATGATGAACTTAGCATTTACCGTCGATGCTATATAATTGGTTCACAACTATCATGGTTTTATTCGTGAACATGTTGATCGGATGACTCACATGATCACTTGTTGGCCACTCACAGAACATTGGGCTTACGATAAACCTGGGATGTTTCTCAGTATCACGGAAATAATAGATCCTAACACCACATATGATTGCTGGTGCTACAAAATAGAAAAACTAGTGTTTGTAGTCTCCATAAATGGGTCAATATCACAGTGGAAATACGATCAGTTTCTGGCAATCTGGAGCTTGGAACTTCTGCAATAACATACATTTGACTACTCGTGAGTGGCCTATTGAAGATTAATTGTGTGTTGATGTGTATTTTTCCCTAGTTTTACTAAGTTTCTGTAAAATGCTATATAAATTAGTTGATGTTTATCTAATTTTCCCGAAGTTTCTGTAAATTACTATCTAAATTAGTTGAGGTTTTTCCAAGTTTTTCAAAGTTTTACAATGATGAAAGTAAAACTATACCAAAGTTTCACCAACTTGTACTAACACCAACCAGTTGGACGATAACAATGTGAAGCATTCCCAAAGTTTCACCTATTGCACAATCACGAACCACATTCATGAACCCTAAACATTGGTAAAGTTTCACCTACTTGCACAATCACGAACCACAAATTTCCCAAAGTTTTACCTAGTTTTACAACGACAAAGTGAAACTTTGGTAAAGTTTCACCTACTTGCACAATCACGAACCACAAGTTTCTCAAAGTTTTACCTAGCTTTACAGTGACAAAGTGAAACTTTGGTAAAGTTTCACCTATTCACCTACTTGCACAATCACGAACAACAAGTTTTCCAAAGTTTTACGGAGTTGAACAATGACAAAAGTGAAACTTTCCCAAAGTTTTGCGAAGTTTTATGAAATTAGACAAAATAACATAAGTCATACGTCCAAACAAACCACAATGTCATACAAACCACATACTTTACTTGTCTCATAATTAAAAGAGAAACAAAGACATAGGGATTTCAAGTCTTTTTCTCCTTCTTGTCCTTGTTCTCCTTCTTCTCACCTGCCTGCTTCACAATCGTATTGGCTCGTATCCCAATGGGACTCCTCACAATAACCCTTGTCTTTGCCCTTTCCGTAGGAACTCCTTCTTTGGCATTACTTTTCCTTTGCCTCTTGTATTTCTTCATCCCGGTTTGCACATCCCCACTTTTATTTTATTCTTCCACCATCCTTAGCGACATCATTCACTACAAGAAAACGCTTGCTTAACGACCAACTGTTACGACCACAAAATGGTGGTCGTAATTTTCCGTCGGTATTACGACCAGTTAACAACCAAAGAGATATTGGTCGTAAAACCGAAGTAAAAGTGGGACCACAGATGTTGGTCGTAAATCCAAAGTAAATTAACCTCTAATTTACAACCAAAAGAAATAGTGGTCGTAAAGTAGAAGTTAGTTGACTACGGAGTTACGACCAAATTTGTAGCTTCGAATTAACGACCAAATTACATGCACATGGTAGTTTATTCGAAGTAACATATTTTTGGTCGTAAATTTGTGGTAACATTCCCCACCTACCATTTTCGAAATTTGCCTATAAATACAATCTCATCTTACATTTTTTAGTTACACAGAAAAAAAATTAAACAAGATTTTCCAAAAATAAAGGAAACAAGATATATAGAGTAAAAAATGTCTCGAGATATTTATGAGCTTCGAAGTTGGATGTATACACATAAAGATTCTGAGGGAAGAGTGACATCGGAATTCCTCAACGGGGCAGAAATATTCATGTACCAGGCCGGAAACACGTCTCTCACGAAGGAAACGGGTAAAATGTTTTGTCCATGTGTTAAATGCAAGAATACAAAATTCGCTCTTAGTGAAACGGTTTGGAAGCATATAGTTAATAGAGGATTTACTCCACATTACTACATTTGGTTTCATCATGGAGAAGGTGATAGTATGAATGAAGCTAGTAGTAGTAATCAGTTTGAAAATATTCGTAATAGATCACAACATTTACCTTCGGAGGATCAGGTGGTAGATCATCATGATAGGATGCATGAAATGGTTACTGATGCATTTCGTGAAACAAATCCAGTAATTGCTGCAGAAGTAGAAAATGTAGAGGTGGGAGTAGAAAATGTAGAAGGACCTAACTTGGAAGCCAAAAGATTTTATGACATGTTAGCCGCTGCTAATCAGCCAATTTATGAAGGTTGTAGAGATGGTCTTTCTAAGTTATCATTGGCAGCTAGGATGATGAATATCAAAACTGATTATAACTTACCTGAAGTTTGTATGGATGCATGGGCGGAGTTGTTTAAAGAGTATTTGCCTGAAGATAATGTGAGTGCTGAATCTTATTATGAGATTCAAAAACTGGTTCATAGTCTTGGTTTACCTTCAGAGATGATAGATGTCTGTATAGACAACTGTATGATCTTCTGGAGGAAAGATGCAGAGTTGTTGGAGTGTCGATTTTGTAAGAAGCCACGATATAAACCACAAGGACGTGGACGAACTAGGGTACCGTACCAGCGGATGTGGTACTTACCTATTACGGATAGGCTGAAGAGACTATATCAATCTGAAAAGACTGCGGCAGCGATGAGATGGCATGCAGAACATACTCAGAAGGATGGCGAGATCAATCATCCCTCAGATGCAAAAGCATGGAAACACTTGAATTCTGTGCACAAGGATTTTGCAAGCAACATCCGCAATGTTTATCTTGGATTATGCACAGATGGATTTAGTCCTTTTGGAATGTCTGGAAGGCAATACTCACTTTGGCCAGTCATCTTGACACCATACAACCTTCCACCAGAGATGTGTATGCAAAGGGAATTCCTTTTCATGAGTATATTGATACCTGGGCCTAAGCATCCAAAGCGGTCCCTCGATGTTTTCTTACAACCTCTGATAGAAGAATTGAAAGAATTGTGGTCAACAGGGGTGGAAACATATGATTGTTCAACGAGAACCAACTTTACAATGCGAGCCGTTCTTCTGTGGACTATCAGTGACTTTCCAGCATATGGGATGCTATCAGGTTGGACTACGCATGGGAGACTAGCATGTCCTTATTGTATGGGAAGCACTAGCGCATTTCAACTGAAGCATGGTAGAAAGACTTCTTGGTTTGATGAAAATCGGAAATTTCTCCCTCTTAGCCATCCGTATCGACGAAACAGAACGTTATTCAAGGCAAAAGTGGTTGTACGGGACACCGCACCTCCTTATTTATCTGGAGAGGAAATTGAGAAAGATATCGATTACTATGGTGCACAAGAAACAGTCAAGAGAGGAGGTAATTGGCATACTCCTGCAAATATGGCTGATGGTTACGGTACACAGCATAACTGGCACAAAAAGAGTATATTCTGGGAACTTCCATACTGGAAGGATTTACTGTTGCGACACAATCTAGATGTGATGCATATAGAGAAGAACTTCTTTGAGAACATCATAAATACATTACTGAATGTACCCGGGAAGACAAAAGATAACAAGAACTCGAGGTTGGATTTGCCTGGGTTATGTTGTAGGAGTGAGCTGCATATTAAAAGCGATGGGAAAATTCCAGTTCCTATTTTCAGATTGTCAGCAGAAGCGAAGGCGGCGTTGTTCAAGTGGGTGGCATCAGATGTGAAGTTTTCCGATGGATACGTGTCAAATCTATCTAGATGTGTTGAGCAGGGACAAAAGTTTTCTGGGATGAAGAGTCATGACTGTCATGTATTTATGCAACGACTTCTACCATTTGCCTTTGCGGAGTTGCTTCCAAACAATGTTCACGAAGCACTTGCAGGTAACTTTTCGTTTAAATATATAACATATTTGCATGTCGGAGTATTATAGCTTATTAATATGCAATTGGATTAACAGGTATTGGAGCTTTTTTCAGGGATCTCAGCTCACGTACATTAACTGAAGATATCATCAGTCAACTTGATGATAATATCCCGATCTTGATGTGTAATCTTCAGAAAATTTTTCCGCCATCCTTTTTTGACGTCATGGAACATCTAGTTCTCCATCTCCCACACGAGGCATTGCTACGTGGACCGGTACATAACGGATGGATGTATCCCTACGAGCGATCCATGAAATATTTAAAAGGGAAAGCAAAAAATCATGCTAGGGTGGAAGGTTCAATAGTTGCTGGGAGCTTGAATGAGGAAACATCTCACTTTACTTCGTACTACTTTGGCTCAAAAGTCCGTACACGAAAACGGGCTCCGAGTAGATATGACGATGGTGGTGTTATTCCGACTTATATTGAAAAGGATGTTCCTGACATATTCTGTCAGATTGGACGTCTAGGTGGAAAACTAAAAGAAGTTTGGTGGTCAAGTACAGAAGATGCTCACAGTGCCCACACATATATACTTCTTAATTGCGAGGAGATGCAAGAATTTGAAAGGTAATTAATTATATAAGTTATAAAATTACATGTTTGATATGATATTTAATTAATATTTGATGATCTATCCTTTGTTAAAACAGCGATTTCGTTGCACAAGTTGAAGAAGCTTTACCAGGAATATCAATTAATGATCTCAACAAAAGGAAAGATCAACACTTTGTGCAGTGGTTAAAAACACAGGTAAACCAACATATATATAATTAATATATATATATATATATAATGTTATTTTAACTATGAATTAAACCACTTATACATGTACAGGTTAAGTATGATGATCCATACTATAGTGCGTGGGTTCATGAATTGATACAAGGTCCAATTGCTAAGGTGACCACAGCACCTATGTATTTCACACGAGGTTACACTTTTCACACTTACGAGTATGGAAGTCGTCGAGCAACGGTGAACTATGGAGTATGTGTAAAAGGCGAAACAGATTTCTACGGAATTTTGCAAGAGATCATCGAGGTGGAATTCCCTGGATTAGTGAAGATGAAATGTGTCCTCTTCAAATGTGATTGGTTCGACCCGACGGTTAATAGGGGTATTCGGTATAACAAATTTGGAGTTGTGGATATCAATTCAAGACGGAGGTACAACAAATTTGAGCCCTACATCTTGGCAGCTCAAGCAGACCAAGTTTGTTTTATTCCATATCCGCGGATTAGACAATCTGGAATATCCTGGTTAGCCGCTATTAAAGTTACACCTCGGGGTCGTGTAGTGAGTGACGATGAACAACCGCCTTTGCAAGGAGATGCCGCTAACGAAGTGGCAGTGCCTGAACAACCTGTTGATGAAATTTTACTTGTTGATCCTCAGAACCTAGGATATGAAGATCTTCCAGATGATTTAGCGGATGAAGGCAATGAAGATGAATTTGAAGAAAATGATGAAATAGATGATGGTTCAGAAGATGATGACGAGTAATAACATATATATATATATATATATATATATATATGTATTTTGTATTGTATTAATGTTTTTGAAGTTTTGTATAATTAATACTTTTAGAGTTTCAGTATTTTTTAATATTAATTAAGAATTTAATTTCTGATATATACTTATGAAGTTTAAGGTTGAAGTTTGGGGTTTGGGGTTTGGGGTTTGGGGTTTGGGGTATAGACAACTGTAGTCTCTTTTTGGTCGTAAAAGACATGTGGTCCCTTTTTGGTCGTAAAAGACATGTGGTCCCTTTTTGGTCGTAAAACACTGGTGGTCCCAGGCTGGTAGTAAAAGTTGGTCCCTGTCTGGTCGTAAATGATTAGTGGTCCCTTTTTGGTCGTAAAACCACATGTGGTCCCTTTTTGGTCGTAAAACACTGGTGGTCCCAGGCTGGTCGTAACAGTTGGTCCTTCCCTGGTCGTATATGACTAGTAGTCCCTTTTTGGTCGTAAAATTTCCCTATAAATATATACCAAGTCCCATTCGAAATTGGAAATGCAAAACACAAACAAATTAAAACATCTATTTCTTTAAACATCAAAACACAAAATTCTTTTTAAATAACATATAGTTTAGTTTTTGCCTAAGAAATTTGTAAAAATATCTTAGACAAATGCTTCCAGTAGATTTGAAATATTTCTATCTGGAACATTTGCCTAAGGTATTTATACATTTTCTTAGGAATATTTTTTTTCATGACTTTTTTTTTGGTGGTAAATGGGATGTAATGTTTGAATTTGACCTTCTTTTGTCGTAAAGTAGAAGTAAAACTTTGGTCCCGAAGTGGTCGTAAACCTCTGTTGATTCTTATTGGTCGTTAAGTTAAAGTAAATGTTGGACTCTAAGTGGTCGTAAATATATATAGAATCTAATTGGTCGTAATGTCGTCACTAGT
The DNA here is from genome assembly GCA_905132885.1 of Moricandia moricandioides. Classification (NCBI taxonomy): domain Eukaryota; kingdom Viridiplantae; phylum Streptophyta; class Magnoliopsida; order Brassicales; family Brassicaceae; genus Moricandia; species Moricandia moricandioides. Next base: position 36,173 of record CAJHQQ010000764.1, read on the forward strand.
GGATGCTGATTAGTCGTAAAAGGTGGTCCCTAATTGGTGGTAAATTCATTTTGGTCGTAATATGGAAGTAGTTTACGACCACATTACGACCAAAGGTAAATCCCTATATAAACTCGTTGAGCAGAGCTCACTTGGTTGTTCACTATACTCTCTCACTAGCCACCACTTTCCCTCTCTTCAGGTATTTTTTTTTTTCGTTTTAGTTTTAGTTTTTAGTTTAGGTGGTTAGTTTAGGTGGTTAGTTTAGGTGGTAATTAGATTAGGTATGAAAATGGTTTAGCACATGATTAGATTATTAATATTAGATAATTAGTATTTAATTACTTTTAAAATTATTTTGGAATTAATTTATATTAGATAATATATTAGCACATGATTATGTTTCTAATCATAATTAGATTATTTATATTAGATAATTTATATGGTTTGGAAATGGTTTAACACATTATTAGATTATTTATATTAGATAATTAGCACATGATTATGTTTCTAATCATAATTTTTATTTGTATATGTAGATATGGCCGGGAGAAAGAGATTAAGAAATCACGCAGCGAGACGAAGCCAAACTGTTTCTTACGGCGAAACATTTCTCGGTTCGTCGTCGTCGGATCCATCAGCTACTACCTCTGGCACAGCCCGAGAGTTTGTCGTCCCTGAGACCGCGGCCCAAGGCACTCAACCATCTTATGTGCCTCCTCCTCCGTTTGTGCCACCGCAGCAGCCTCTTGATGAGTTTGACGTCGTGCCTCCCTACTATCCGCAGCAGGATGATCATCAGCAGTATCATGATCATCATCTGCATCAGCTTCATGATCATCAGCAGCAGCATCATGATGATCATCATCATCAGCAGCAGCAGCAGCAACAACATCAGCAGCAACATCCTCCAGTCCATGAAGCTGCTCCGCCTCCTCCTCCGGGTGTCCATCCGGATTTGCTTGTGCCACCGGATGCTCCCTACGCTAGATACACAGTGGAAGATCTTCTCCAAATGCCGGGCCGAGAAGGTTTACCTATCATCGATCCAGATCGACCACCAAACACGCTCTGGTAATTTTAATTATGATTTTTTCCATATATATGAAATTTTAATTGTATATATTTTCATCTAACATTAATCATGAATTTTCAATTTTTTTATATAGGTTTCCAACAGATAATCGCTTGGGACGGAGCGTCGCAAACATCATAAGGTCAAACTTCCGGGAGCCTCATCCGAACTGGTCCCTTACACCGGACCACGTTCGGAGGACTTGGTTCAAATGTTTTGCGGTAAGTTATTTTCTTTCTTACTTAAATTAATTTATTTCAATTTTTAATTTCATTTAAATATTTAATTATTTCATTTAATTATATTCATTATTTTTTGCAGCAAAAATGGAACTGGTCTATTGCAGTCAACGAGACCGTGAAGGAAGGGTTTTACGAGAAGGCGCAAGAACGCCTTAAGAATATTGTCGGCGATTGGAAGGATAAGTGGAGGTTTGATCCCGAGGTCAGCAAATGTAAACCGACCTACATCAGCGATTACGTTTGGAATGGCTTGACGGCTTATTGGAGTATGCCGAAGTCAGTTAAAACTTCGGCCCGTTGCTCCAACAACCGAATGGCGCGTGATGCTGAGGGTAATTTGGTCGTTGTGCCCCACACTTCTGGACAGACTTCTCATGCAGGGAAAGCTCTACAAATTGTAAGTACTAGCTAAAATTTTAAATATTTTTTTTAAAAAATATTTAATTTGTTTTTAGGCTTTTAATAATTAAATTGTTTATTGATATAATTATTAATTAGGTTAATATATTTAATTATGTTGTTCTGTAGGCTGCGGTGGAAGGAGCACCACCGTCTCTTGCCCGACTTTACAAGTTGACCCATCAGCGTTCTGACGGGACGTTTGTAGATCCCCGAGCAGAGAAGATCTACAACGATGTTGAGGAGCAGATTCAGGAGGTCCAGACCCAGTTGACGGTGGAACAAGGGGAACCCGTTCAGTTATCCATTGTTGAACAAGACAAAATTTTTGAGAAGGTAATTAATTATTATTCGATTTTATAGTTAATTATGTATATACTAATTCATTTAATTAATTTAAAATATTTTAAATGGAAGGTTATCCCGAAGAAGAGGGGACGGATGATCGGGATCGGTACGGTGAACGATGTCCCGAGGGCTAGAGCTGAATACGCTACAAGACAGCAACAAGAATCTCAGCAGCTCCGAACCGATTTGACAACCGCCAACCAAGTCATTTCGACCCTCCGGACGGACAACGAGGCCAACAGGAACCACATTAGGGCCATGGCGGAGATGTTTGATGTTATGGCGGAAACAAACCCAGCCCTTGCGGAAATGTGGAGACCTCGACGTTCAACGATCTATCCCGACCTAACTCCAGAAGAACGAGCAAATGCAGAGCGAGGTGCCGATGAACATACCTCCCAGTTTTTCGCAGACATTAATCTTAATAATTAATTAATTTGTTTTCTTATGTAATTTGAATATATATTTTTATTATGTTTTGGATATATTAAGTTAAGTTTATATATTTTCGAAACTGAAGGATTTTTAATTAAATATTAAATTTCGTAAATTAAAAATTTTAAATTTGTGAATTTTAAATTTCTGAATTTTATTTTATTTCTAGAGGTTAAGTGGTCGTACAAAATAAATCAACCAGAAGTTATCTAGTCGTACAATTTACGACCAAGTTGTGTCTATGGTTCAAGGGTAGAGGTGATGTGGTTGTACAATTTACCTCCATTTAAATACTGTTTTACTTTGGATTTGACTTCTACTTTACGACCACCATTTACGACCAATTTACGTCTAACTCTGTGGACGTAACTTTACGTCAAATCAACCTCTAGTGTACGACTACGTTTTTTACATCCGTGTTACGACCAAATTATTTAGTCGTAATATTTAAGTCCACTTTACGACCAAAAGTGAATTACGACGGGCTAATAACGACTAAACGCTTTTCGTTGTTATGTGGTCGTAAGAGGACATTTACTACCACATAACTTCTAAATCTGTGGTCGTTATGCCCACGTTTTCTTGTAGTGATTCTTTGCCTTCTCAGACTTCTCTGCCATCGAAAAAATCTCAGCCAATCCACTGTCATCCATCTCAGCATCCTTAGCACCACCATCTACCTCATCATCCTTACCCTTACCAACATCATTGTCCTTACCATCATGTTCCATCTGGATTTGCTTAGAAATATTGAGAACATCTGGATTTTCTGGAACACCCCCATCGTTCTAACTTACATCGATCTCATCCCCTTACCCGCATCGATCGACAGCAGCAGACGAGTTCAGATGGTTGCGACTTTAGTATTGGTTCAGAATGAGAATGGAGACTTGCATGACCTCAACGGTCATCTGCGTAATTTAGCAGGTCAAAAGATAGACGATCAGGGGGCTGTAATCCCTGATACAGAAGAAGAAGCAGAAAAAGACGCTGAAGTATCTCAACCTGAAGTTAATGCCCAAGCTGCTCAATGAAAACTGGCTAACTACAACAGTCCAGACCAGTTCTACGCCAAGATATCCACCATTCGTCCTCCAGCTTTTCAGAGAAACGATTTTGAGATCAAACCCGCTTTCTTCGGACTTGTAGCGCAAACGCCTTACCATGGGTTGCGACATGAGCACCCTATAGATCATCTGGAGCAATTTGAGGATCTAGTGACTGCTATTAAAGCTAATGGACTCCCTGAGGACTATCTCCTTTGTAAGTTCTTCAAGTACTCACTTGCTGGAGAAGCTTCGTGTTTGCTTAAGCAGCTACTGCCAGAATCTTTGACATCGTGGAATGACATCAAGAACGCTTTCTTGTGTAACTTCTTTGATGAGGCGAGAGCAGGAGATCTAAGGAGCAAGATTGCTACTTTTGCACAAGAACCTTCAGTCTTTCAGAAACTCCTGGATCAGATTCAAGTTATACCAAAGAGATTTTCCACACCACGGGTTCAACAGATGGCTTTGGACACATCTGGTGAGGGAAACTTCAGCACCATGAGTCATGAAGAAGCTACGAGATTGATTAAGAATCTGACATCCAGTAGCAGTACTAAGAACACAGACTTTGAAAGGAGGAAATCAACCCCAGCTATGATCAAGGATTAGATTGAAGAAGTCAAGGCAAAATTGTATAGCATTCAGAAATTTCTCAAGAAGCAGGTTACTTTTGTAGAACTAGAAGCGATAGAGTCTGGAGAAGATGAAGTTGAAGAAGAAGATGTGAACTACATCGAAGAAAACAAATTCCAGAGACAAAGAAATCCATGTTTTAACAGGAACTCCTATGGGAATGGTCAAATGAGTAACTTTAATCAGAATTCACAGCGAATGCCCTTCAACAACAACAAGAGTTATGGATCTTCCTACTACCAGAATCCTCCTCCAGAAGCTCACGAAAGCAAGATCGAAGCAATGGTTGACAGAGTTTTAGAGGGACAGCAGAAGATGACTGTGAATTTCAATGGAAAAATAGATGGTTTGTACCTCAACCTCAATACCAAGTTCGAAAACCTCAGCACCCATGGGAAGAAGTTGGAGAATCAAGTGATGCAAACAAGTGAAACCATTAGGAGGCATGAGAGATTGATTAAGGAGAAAATAGAGGCTGGACAATTGCACCACGTCAATGTATTGATGATGATTTTTTGTAGGAAGTTAAGAGAGAGAAGCTCCAAGAAATCAATTTTTCGTGTGGAAATTTCCATGTCACTCAGCAGTTCTCATTGGTGACGATCGATATCAAGCAATGAGCATCGATCAACAGCGAATCCTGCAGTATCAGTGGCTTCGTGCGAATCGACTAATGTTGATCGACACAGACGTCAAAGCACCGACCGACATAGTGATATACGTATCGACCGATAGTGCAACCTTAGCATCGATCGACAGCTGAGGAAACCAGCTAGACTGCCGAACATCAATGCAAGCTTGATTGTGCATCCGACCGTGATGGTTTCAAAAAAAAATACAAAACACGTCAAAAGGTATGGATCTAGATAGAGAAGATGAGGGACACTCCAAGAGGAAGCAAAATATCCCCAAACATAAACGTAGAGAAGCCAATGAAAAGGAGATGGATAGCTTTGCTAAACTAGTTCTTAAAATTCCTCCAGATATGTCTTTTGATGAAGCTTATTATACTCACAGATTTTGGATGTTTTTCATAGAAACAAGGGAGACAGATGATGATATAGAAATCATGTTCAATCATGTCAGAGAGAAGATGAAGCAAAGGACTTGTCTAGGGAAGAAAATTGATCCTGGAAAGATTGTGATTCCATGCTTCATCAAAGGCCACGAATATCCCAATGCCCTTTGTGATATTGGATCATCAGTGAGCATTATGCCAAAGTTTATGGCAGAGGAGCTGAACCTGAGAGTGGAACCCTCCAATGATTCTTTCACATTTGTAGACTGCTCCAGAGTGAACTCATGAGGGATGGTAAAAGATGTTCCAGTGCATATTAACAACACCATAGTCCCAGTATACTTCCATGTGATGGACATCATGATAGATTGGAACTCTTCACTACTACTTGGGAGAACATTCATGGCCATTGTGGGAGCTATCTGCGATATGAAGTTAAACATGTTATATCTATCTTTAATTGATCAAAATATTTTCTTATGAGCATGTTAAGAATAAGAGCAAAGCTACTCCGACTGAATTATGTAATAATGTAGAGCTTGTGGTCACATGCTTATGCGATTATGAGTTCAATGAGGAGTGGGAAGAAGGCGCATTGATCGATATCCAGCCCAGACAATCGATCGATGAGCTTGCAGCTCAATAATCGAACGACGCCCATGCCTTATTATCGATCGATACCCACCCTTCAGAACTGATCAACACCTACCATGCAGATATCGATTACAACCCAGCCTACCTCGAGCACGATGAAGACTACGGAGAAGAAGAGATAATCGAATACCGAGGTAATGCTATGGAAGAGGCTGGTTTTTTCATGTTTATCAACATCGATTGATATTGGTAATAACTCAGAGTCTGAACTAGATTCAACTGCAGAACACGAGAGGGAGTATGGTTATCTACAACCAGATGAGTTCGGTATTATTAGAGATCCAGACGGTCACGCAAGAACTATGGATGGCCGAATTATGCACGTCACGAGGGAAGATGTGGCAGATATACTTGCAATGGCTAATGGAGCTGGGAATCTTTTCGTCCAACAGTCTGATTATCGAGCATCGATCGATGGTCACCATACACCATCGATCGAGACACATCAGGCATACAGAGGCTACAATGAAGCTTACAAAGAATACGATGCAGATTACAGAGAGGAAGAGCTGATTGAGTCTCGCGACCTAGTACTGGAAGAAGCTGGCTGAGTAATGAACGTGAAAGTAAATAATCAAGCATCAATCAACGGCATCTCGTTGCCTTTGAACAATATCAGATGCAAACAAGAACAAGAACCAAGAGCAGAAGATACAGGTGATGGTTATCTTAGACCAGATGAGTTTGAAATTTTCAGAGATACAGAAGGACGTGCACAAGCTCTCTATGAGAGAATTCTGAACATACATAAGGAGTATTTAGTAGATGTCCTTATTATGGCTACTGGATCAGGAAATTTATTTGGACAACAGCAGTTGCCATCGATCGACGCATAAGTACAAGCATCGATCGAAAGCAAGGAACAGAAGAACGTGGCTATCCATAATGATATATACACTCCCAAACATCCAAAATCGATCGAAGACAGCCATCATGCATCGATCGAAGACAGCCATCATGCATCGATCGGTACCACCTTCCCAGGGGTGAACCAGTTTTGTACCTTTAATCCTTACGGTTCAGGAAGTCCACGATCGGTCGATTGGATAAACCTACTACTAATCAACAGTCGTATAGAGCATGAAACGAGAGCGTATAATGCTGAAGGTAGAAGAATTTTCCATTGGGAAAAGAAAGATGAGTATGGTGTCTACAGAGATGAGAACAGTAATGCACGAGCTATAGACGGTAGAGTCGTGAATGTGCAAGAAGCAGACATCAGATCAGTTCTAGAGAGAGCTACTATGTTTGAGAAGATCTACATATGTTTACAAGATCATGTAGCAAAGATCGCTATGTCTATGACGAAGCAAAAGACGTACAGCAGAGCAGAGTTGATGATGTTGTGCATGAGATCTACAAAGTTCAAGAGATGTCAGTAGATGATTTCTACAAGAGGCTTGATGATGTCTACTATCCTATAGACAAGTGCCTCACTGGTTTGACTACACGCATGGATGAGATGAAGCAAGATTTGAATATTTATCAAAGACAACATGCGATTGGAGAAGACAAGATGACATCGATCGACGGTAGCATCATGCCATCGATCAATATTGAGTTCGACAGAAAGAAGTCCCTAGCATAAAAACAATTAGAAGACATGTTTGATGAGATTATTTTTTCTTAAACCTGATGAAGGAAGATATCTCTCAACAATTAGAGGATATATCAGAGATTACAGCTGCCAGACTTAGAATTCTACATCGCAGTATTGAGAATCTACAAAGGAGGATGCATTCATTGGAGGTTGCTAAGGAGATCATGAAGAATGAGAAAACCAGAGGAGATAGAGGCAATGAGACGCTTCTTTGGCACATGTTTTCAGAAGAGAAAAGAAGATGTATACACTTGTTTTCCAAATGTTGATCCACCTCAATTATAGTCAGAAAGTTCAAACCCCGAGCTTAAGACTATAACCAAGCACTGAGTGGGAGGCAACCCACTTTTTAGTAAGTTTTTATTTAGTTTTTCCTTATACTACTATTTATTTTGAATTTTACTTTGTTTTACAGACTGTTTAAGTCCACCATCGATCGACACCAAAGAGGCACCATCAGTCGACAATGGATCACGACCATCGATCGACCACACCTGCCTACCATCGATCGACACCCTCTTACAGAGAGAGGTATCGAGTTTTATACTTAAACTATTTACTTATGATTTAGGTTTTTCCTAAACCAATTAGGGACGAATTACACTAGGGACAATGTAATTTAAGTATGGGGGAGGTTCGCTAATGCTATTTTTTTTGAGTTTTATTTCTATAATTATATAAGTTTTTCAAAAAGTTTTATTGAGTCAAGAAGGAGACTATGATCACGATTTATTATTGCCTAGCACCATTCTTAGAAGGTTGTTTGCAGAGATTATTAGAGATACCAAAGTGGATCATCTTGCCGCTATATCACACTTGGTTAGAAAGTTTGAAGGAAACGAAGCTGATTTACAACACTAATCCTGACATTATTTGCTTGCTTTGGGGCTTGGTATACACTAGATCGGATTCCTTCTGCAAGTCTAGAAAGTAAAAGTTTGTGTACTTCTGACTCCCCTCTCTCTCCCCTTCAAACTAAAAAAGGAGTCGAACGGGATTTAGTGGCTACAACCATTAAAGCTTGATTCATATGATTCTAGAAAAAGATGAAGGTCAAAAATAAGTGAAAAGGATCTGGTAGCAAAAACATTAGGGCTTGATTCATGGAAATCTGTCCAAATATCTTAGTCAATTAAACAAATAAAATGATACCCTCAAAAGAAGGGTAACATTGACTGAGAGAAGTGAGAATAGAGAGAGGAAAGACATCAGAGAAGACTACCTATGTGCTCAGATACTTGTGGGGGTAAGAGTCCATATGTCCTTTGATCGATACTCCCAGGGTAAAGCCTACTCTTTTATTTTATGCACACAAATGAGTAGAGGGGCGAGTCAGATTAGTATTCGCTAAGTTATTGGTAGAATGAATTTAGTTGCTATACTAGGATAGGTTATATAAATTTTCTCTGTGATTGACTTAATAGGATGTGCTTAGAACAATGTAGGATGACAGTTATACTTAGACATTTATGAGTATTCGCATTCCAAAACCTCTTTCACAGGCTTGTTTGCTTGAGAACAAGCAAAATGTTAAGTCTGGGGGAGTTGATATAGCCTATTTATTACCAATTTGAGGACATGCTATAGGATTATTTAGGTTCTATTATGTGTGTCTAGACTATGTTTTAGGGTTTTTACAGGTCCATGTACGTTTTGGAGATATATGCAGATACTTGGAGCTTTTGGGACATTTAGAGGAGAAGAATCCGTAGCTGATCAGTTAGAGAGTCGAAGTATCGTCGATCGATGACAGAACTTTGTCATAGACCGAAGATACAAGAACAATATCGATCGATGTTGCACACGTGCCATCGATCGATAGACAATTCACAGACAACCGATGTGAAGCCCAAGTTAGAGACAAATGACGAAGATACCCTGGACGAGTTTTGACCTAGATATTAGGGTTTTATATTTATGTTTTATGTATTACACACAGAGAAGTGTGAGAGTTCAGAGAATAGAATTTATTTTTCTATTATAGTTTGAAGGTTTATAGGAAATAAGATTCATAACTTCTTAGGGAGATCTGTATTGGAACCCCAATATTTTATCTATGCATTACATTCAGACTATTGTTCTTACTTTAATTATGTCTGAGTAGTTATCAACTAGGTTTAGGGTTGAATGATAGCAATCATGTATTAGCCGAAAAGTAGGATGGCTAGGCTAAGTTAATATCCATCAATTGAGTTGTGCTTAATTCTTGGATTCTAGAGTAGCTAACTAGGATCTCGAAAGCAGGACATGGACGACTACGAGGGTAGGTTCTGTGCAAGAATAGACTCCATTGAACTAGGTTGTTAGGCGCATGCGATAGCTGGTCTAACTAGCTTGGTGAACATAAAAAATCTTGTTCACACTTCCTTCTGATTTCACCATTGATCGACATCAGGCCTTAGCCGTTGATCGATGGTCTTTGCTCGCATACGAGAGTTGGAGTTAAAGAGTCAGAATAGTTAACATTTGAGTTCTAGAATATTTACATTTTCGTGCTTCTTATTCCCTATAATCCATTAAGCTTGAAACTCTAGATCTAGCATACTTACATTTGCATCTAGTTCGTTTAATAGTATATTTCCATATTTGCATTATTATCATATCTCCATATTTAATCTATACCTCCCGATAAGAAATATTTCCTTAAAATGATTAATTGCTAGTAATATATATATTTACCTAGCTTAGTCTTTAGAAATAAGAAATCTATTGTGTACCATTGCTCTATGTGGATTTGATCCTTAAGTACTACACATGATCTCTCTTGGCAAGAGTTTTATTTGTGTGTTATGATTAAGGTTAATTTCATAGTTAATTGTTTAGGATATTCATACCTGCTAGAACAATAAACACACCATGTCACTTGTGTGAATGATGGAAAATATTGGCAGGATGATAAGTTTGAATGGTGCTAATTATCATCTATGGAAGGGAGAAATGGAGGATTTTATCTTTGTTAAAGAATTCTTTTATCCAGTCTTCGAGGAGAAGAAACCTGAAAAAAGACGGATGAAGAGTGGAAGTTGCTGCATCCCCAAGTGTGTGGGTTAATAAGGCAGTGGGTAGATGATAATGTGTGGCATCATATTGAGACTGAGACTGATGCTCGTTCTTTGTGTTTGAAGCTAGAGCAATTGTATGATAGTAAGACGGGCAATAACAAGATGTACATGATCAATAAATTGGTTGAGGTGTGGTATCAGGAGGGGAATCCAATGACGGATCATGTAAATGAGTTTCAAGGATTGCTGTACAAGTTATCTGATATGGAAATCAAGTTTGATGATGAGATTCATGGTCTTTGGCTTCTTGGTACTTTACCGGATTCTTGGGAGGTTTTCAGGATGTCTCTTTGTAACTCCGCATCGGAAGGTACTATTTCAATGGATTCAGTGAAGAACAATGTTCTTAATGAGGAAGCATAAACACAGTCAAATTCTAGCAGTTCGCGTTTGTGATGTATTTGTTACTGAGTCAAGGGGGAGAAATTTGTATAGAGAGGCCAAGAGGGACAAGAACAGGAGCAGGAGCAAATCTAATAAATTTGCATATTTGGAGTGCTATTTCTATGATAAGAAAGGGGACATGAAGAAGGATTGCTGGAAGTTGAAAAAAAAAGCCGCAAGGTAATCAAGAAGAAAAGGTGGATCAGGTGACCGCCAGTGAAGAACAGTTTTTCATTCTTCTCGAGGGTGATGCCATTAATGTCGCATGCCATGAAACCAGTTAAGTGGTTGATAATGGAGATACTACTAATGCTACATCACATCAGGATTTGTTTTCTACCTAAACTTCGGGTAATTATGGTTCTGTGAAGATGGAGAATGATGGTTTGGCTAAGGTTTTTGGCATTGGTGATATGTGCTTGGAGATTAGTCTTGGACTAGGTTGGTGCTTAAGGATGTTAAGCATGTCCCGGATATTCGGATGAATTTGATATCGACGAGAAGACTTGATGATAAGGGTTATTACAGTTTACACAGTGGTGGTAAATACAAACTCTCTCGTGTTTTTTTTTATTGTGGCTCAAGGTGAGAAGTCAGCATCCTTATAATGGGTGTAGGCTAAGGTCTCCAAAGATGATGTTAATGTGCTGGAGAATGATAATGTCATGGAGTTGTGGCATAAGAGACTCGGTCACATGAGTGAAGGAAATATTTGTGTTGTCTAGAAATGAGGTGATTCCAAGAATCTCTTGTTTTCTCCTGTAAAAGTATTCGCATTGTTTCGTTGGAAAACAACAGAGAGTATCTTTCAAGTCTTTTGTGCCTTGTAGGAAACCCGAGGTACTAGATTTGGTACATTCAGATGTGTGTGGTCCAATGAAGACAAGATCTCTTGGCCGCGCATCATATTTTGTGACTTTCATTGATGATCATCAAAGAAAGTTGTGGGCATTTGCTATGAAGACGAAAGACCAGGTGCTGGGATATTTCAAGCATTTTGTGGCATTGGTTCATAGAAAAACTGGGAAGAAGCTGAAGTGTATCCGCAGTGACAATGATGGAGAGTTTCTGGACCATTGGATGCTTATTGCAAAGAGAATGGAATAATACATCAGTTCATGCCACCTAAGACTCCAAAGTTGAATGGCTTGGCTGAAAGGACGAACAAGGCGATTGTCGATAGGATGAGATGTTTGATTTCACAGTCAGGCTTATCGATGACTTTCGAGGGAAAAGCTTCGAACACGGTGGTTCATCTGCTTAATTTTTCACCGAGTGCTCCATTGGATGGTGATATTCCAGAGAGGATTTGGACTGGTAAGGATGTTTCTTTTGGTCAATTTGAGGGTCTTTGGGTGTAAGGCATTTTTTCATATTCCGAAGGATGAGAGATCGAAGCTTGAGCTGAAGTAAAGGCAGTGTGTGTTCATTGGTTAAGGCCAGGATGAGTTTGGGTTAAAATTTTATGATCCCGATGAGAAGAAGCTCGTAAGGAGCTGAGATGTTGTGTTCATGGAATATCAAACAATTACGGACATTGAAAAGTCTGTAAATCCAACTTAGGTTTATGAGGGTTTGATCGATACAGAGGCTTCTCCTTTTACATTGGTCCATAGTGAGGTCGAGGTTGACGTTCAAGATTATACACCCAGTGCAGATGCTCCCGCACATGAATATGGCAGTGGTGATCATGGTGACGATCATGGTGAGACACCAGCTGCTGAGAACCAACCTACTGTTGTTAGAAGATCCGAGAGAGGTCTTAAACCGTCGACAAGGTATGATCCTAGTGAGTATGTGATGCTTACTGATGGGGGAGTACCTGAAAGCTATGATGAAGCTTTGGAGGAGATGGATTCTTTTAAGGAGAATCATACATTCAAGTTGGTGGAATTGCCTAAGGGCAAGAAGCCTCTGCTTAATAAATGGGTGTATACAATTAAGCATGAGGATACCAGTTTGACAATTCGATACAAGGCTAGATTGCTTGTGAAAGGCTACAGCCAGAATAAGGGGATTAATCATGATGAAATGTTTTCTCCTGTTTTGAAGATGTCATATATTCGGGTTATGCTTGGATTGGCAGCGAGTCATGATCTAGTGGTTGAGCAAATGGATGTGAAAACTGTTTTCCTTCATGGTGATTTGGAGGAAGAGATCTACATGGAACAACCGAAAGGCTATGTGAAAAAGGACAAGTAACATTTGGTTTGCTGGTTGAAGAAAAGCCTTTATGGATTGAATCAAGCACCGAGGCAGTGGTACATGAAGTTCAAGTTTGTTATGGGGGATGGTTTGTCAAGGCAGATTTAGAGGGTCAAACGGATCCTGATCGGGCTGATATTTTGTATGAATCTTCTTCAGTCAGTGGGTTAGAGGTTCATTGAAGATGTCTGGAGATGTTGATTCTAGTAAGTCTACTTCGGGTTACTTAGTAACATTTGCGGGTGGAGCTGTGGCATGGTAGTCTAGGTTGCAAAAGTGTGTTGCACTATCTACCACTAAGGCAGAGTTCATTGCTGCAACTGAAGCTTGTAAAGAGTTATTGTTGATGAAGAACTTCTGTGAAGAGATCGGTTTCAAGCAGGAAAAGTATGTGTTGCTTTCTGATAGTCAAAGCACCATTATCTCAGGAAGAATTCTACATTTCATTCGAAGTCGAAACACATTTATAGGAGGTATCATTGGATACGTGATGTGGTTGCTTCTAAGGAAGTGAAACTTGAAAAAGTTAATACGAATTTTAACGGAGCTGATATGATGACAATGTCTTTGCCGAGGGGGAAGATTGAGGTATGCCGAGGGATAACCGGTATGGTTGTTTCCTCCACCTTGTCGGAGGGGAAGTTTGTTGGGTGCTTCTAGATGGAGGAAATCCTATGGGTTTGGTTGGAGATAACCAAACTTAGTGCTGAGCCATTTCTATTAGTCCATGAGATTATAATTGAGTCTTAGGGTTAGTGAGACACTAAGTAAAGTCTCTTAACCTAATTTGTGTGGTCTAACAGAAGACATAACACAAGAAAAGAGATTAGATAAAAGAGAGAAAATGAGGCAGAATTTCTTCTGGGTTTGTCAAGGCAGATTTAGAGGGTCAAAGGGATCCTGATCGAGCTGATGTTTTGTGTGAATCTTCTTTAGTCAATGGGTTAGAGGTTCATTGAAGGGACTTGGATTTCAATGGTTGGATCTTCTGTTATCTTGGTTTTATTGAAGCTGGTCGTCACAGTTCTTTAGCAGTGCTATCTTGAAAGTTTGGTAAATCTGACGGTGAGATCTTCTCTGATTGAGCTGAAATTTGGCAAAGGCGTTGTTGATTTGTTTATCTTAGATTTGTATGGTGGATTAGTCTCTGGTTTCCGGAATCCTTGTGAGTTGTGGTCATTTTTTTGCTGCTGGTTTTGAAGCTTTGTGTTGGTCTCTTGTTGTTGAGATAGCTCTTTTTAGCTAGAGTATATGTTACGTTCAGGTTGTTGAACATGGAGGACGTGGTTGAAATCATACCCATTTATATAGTGGATTGTTGAGTGGACTACGGTCCCGTGGTTTTTACTTCTCACATCGAGGAGGTTTTCCACTTAAAAAGTGTTTGTCTCATTTAGTTTCTGCATATAATATATTTTGCTATCGTCAAAGTGTTTTCCTCACAGGTTCACACAAGGTCAGTGGGAACACGATCTCGCTTAGTAGTTTCCGCTGCGTCGAGTGTGTCCAAATTTCCCCAACACAAAAGACGCAATAATCGGTGAAACAAGCAACCATGTTTTGGTGACAACGATTAAGGGAAGAATCTGGTACTAGTAGAGGCTAAAATGGGATCAACGAATCTACATATGCGTTGTGCTACGAAGAATAGTATTTGAAGGTATCTTTAATTCTTTGGTAGAGATTTATTATCTAATTTAAAGTATTATTTCTACACTTTACTTAACAATTTATTAGGATAATAATCTAAAGCCCATCAAAACCCACTCATAACAGTTCATTTGCAAGAAGCTGATCCATTAACTCCGTAAGTATTAACGACGTTGTATCTACGACTGCTAATAACATGTAGGACAAACTCTCATAAGAAAAAATGTACTCCACTACAATAATAGCATGCCATGGAAAGTCGTGTCTATGACTAGAGACGTGCCTAAGGTGTTAAAGAAAGAGGGGTGTTGAGAAAGAGGCAATGGTCTGAGGCCCCTCTCTCGCATTATAATTTTAGGCTCTCCTTCTATTATAATTTATTATTTGAGTGGTTAAATAAGATATTTTTGAGTTTTGGTTTTAGTTAATAGTTTATTATAATGCTACATACTAATAAATTTTTCATATTCATTGTTACTCTTATGTTTTATTTTTGTATAGTCTATGAGTTTTAAATAATATATCATTATATTTTGTTGTTGTTTACCATGTTTTTATCTTTATTTTCTAAAACAATTTCTCCATAATTTGTAATACATTTATTATTTGTTTTGTTAACTTATGGTCAATGATTTCATTGTTTTATATTTGATATGTTCAAAAATAATTTTATAGTTAAAGAAGTATTATTTTCAAAAAAGAAAACTAAATTTATAAAGCATAGTATTCTACACCATATTTTTATGTGTTGGTATATATCTTTAATTATTTTACTAAAAACAAGCTTCCAAACATGTACGATGTATTCATTTTTCTTAAAACTAATGAATTCAAGAAAATCAAATTATACCACATTCTATTTTCGAATACTTGTTTAACTGCAAAGATCTTAATTTCTCTCTCACAGGTATAAAAGTGGATTTAATAATAATAATAATCAAATTATGAATTACTTTATTAAAAAAATTGATGGAATAAAAGATTACAACAAAAAAATAAGCTATTTAAAATATAAATGAAGAGAAAAATTGAACAAACAAGAATAAACAAGACATCAAAAGAAAAATTTCATATTTGTACAAAATAAATTAGGTTTTCCTTTTATTTTAGAAAATTTAGAATCTACTATTATAGCAAACACAAAAAAGTGGATCTTGTAAACTATCTAAACACTTTAACCTTCACTTGTTTTATATCAGTTGGTATAGTAGGCTTATGAATGATTTTTGACTTTTGAATCTTAGTTCATTAAATGTTTGTTATTCCCAATCTTGCTTATTCATGGACACAAGTGTTGAATGATAATTAAAACAAACATATAATATATAAGTAATTCAAATGATAAGAATATTATAAAGTTATTTGGTTATGTTTCTCGTTTTTCTATAGTTCGTTTATCCTTTTTAAATGAACAGGTTTTAATCTAATGCATATCATTAATAGAATAAAAACACGTTGATCTATCTTTTCATAAGTTACATTCATTCTAAAATGACATTATAACATTAAAAAAATATATAGTTGTTATAAAATATTTATGATTTTATTAGATTGAGAAATCTTAAAAAGGGCAAAATTTTTATACCCGTAGAGAGAAGATAATACTAGAATAAGATAAACTATATCAGAGAGAGAATTATTATAAGAGGGAGAAGAGAAGGTGTGTTTTTGACGATCGCAAAACGATCGTTTATATAGAGGTGAAGAAGTAAGTTACTGTGCGTGCATAGTGACGGTGGGCTTCACACAATAATATTTACTTTGCGTACAATGCTGACTTTGTTTTCTTCACGTTTATAACACTCCCCCTTGGAGACCAGTGTCACAATTATCTTTTGCTTAACGTCTTTGTTGCCTCGTTAAAAACCTTTCAAAAAAAAACCCAGTGGGAAAAACCCTAGTAAGGTAAAAAGAGTGCAACCACGTAAGCTCCCCCTCGAATGATTAGTCATAAGTCCTTCTGATGCCGCATTCCAATGTTATGGACATGTTTTCTGAATATTGAGGTTGGAAGTGATTTTGTGAAGAGGTCAGCTGCATTGTCGCATGATCGAATATATCTTACTTCAATCTCTTTATTTCTTTCGAGCTCTTGAGTATAGGAGAAGAACTTTGGATGTATATGTTTTGTCCTATCACTTTTGATATATCCTTCCTTCATTTGAGCAACACATGCCGCATTATCTTCATATAAGATAGTTGACTCCGTACTTTCGTCAATCCCACTACTTGTGCATATTTGTTGGTTTATTGATCTTAACCATACACACTCTCTACTTGCTTCATGGAGTGAGATCATCTCGGCGTGATTTGAAGATGTGGCCACGAGTGTTTGTTTCTGAGAGCGCCAAGATATAGCAGTGCCTCCGATCGTGAAAACGTATCCTGTTTGCGACCGAGCTTTATGTGGATCTGAAAGGTATCCTGCATCTGCAAAACCAACCATTTGACCTTTTAAATCTTTTGGATTAAATAAGCCCAAATCAATGGTCCCTTGGAGGTAACGAAAGACATGCTTAATTCCATTCCAATTTCTTCGTGTGGGAGATGAGCTGAATCTTGCCAAAAGATTAACAGCAAATGATATATCAGGCCGTTTGCAGTTTGTAAGATACATTAACGCTCCGATTGCACTTATATGGTATACTTCAGGACCAAGTATCTCTTCATTTTCCGCAGATGGTCGAAATGGATCATTTTCAATGTTAAGTGATCTTACGATCATCGGGGTGCTAAGAGGAGTTGATTTATCCATGTTGAAACATTTCAATACTCTTTTAGTATATGTGGATTGATGCACGAATATACCTTTTTGAGAATGTTCAATTTGTAGGCCAAGACAATACTTTGTTTGTCCGAGATCTCTCATCTCAAATTCTCCTTTCAGATAGTCTGATGCCCTTTGTATTTCCTTTTGAGTTCCAATAATATTAAGATCATCAACATACACTGCGATTATCACAAATCCGGATGTTATTTTCTTGATGAAGACACATGGGCATATAGGATCGCTCATGTATCCTGCTTTTGTTAAATGTTCACTGAGACGGTTATACCACATACGTCCAGACTGTTTTAACCCATATAGTGATCTTTGTAATTTTATCGCACATAGCTCTTTAGATTTTGAGCTTAATGCTTCTGGCATTTTAAATCCATCAGGAATTTTCATGTAGATATTAGTATCTAATGATCCATATAGATATGCTGTGACAACATCCATGAGACGCATCTCGAGATTTTTATCAGCGGCTAGACTCATCAGGAATCTAAATGTGATTGCATCCATAACAGGAGAATATGTTTCTTCATAGTCAATTCCAGGTCTTTGAGAAAAGCCTTGGGCCACAAGACGAGCTTTGTATCTCGTAACCTCATTTTTCTCATTTCTCTTTCGAACGAAAACCCATTTGTATCCAACTGGTCTCACATCTGCAGGTGTGAGTACAATAGGTCCAAATACTTCTCGCTTATTAAGTGAATCAAGTTCGGTTTGTATTGCATCTTTCCATTGTTTCCAATTATGTCTCTTTTGACATTCATAAACAAATTTTGGTTCTGGATCTTCGATTTCCTCATTTATTTCTGTTGACACAATATATGAGAAAACATCATCGACATCATCCTTTTCATTTCTTTTCCATATCTTCTTATTGTGGATATAGTTGATGGAAATCTCATGATTCATTTCTGACTCATGATGTTCCATTTTTTTAGTATTCTCATCATTTGTTCCTTCCAAAATATTTTCTGCTAATTTGGGTGTGTCATTTATCTGGACATCTTTTTGTTTTCTGGAATTTTTATTCTTAGAACCAGCAGGTCTCCCACGCTTCAGACGTGTTTTGGATTCACGTGTATCATCTGCTTTTCCTTGCTCATTCGTTATTTTGATACAAGCAGGAGCATTTGCAGCTGGTATATGAGATTTAGTTACCGTCTTGGTATCCGCAAACGCATCAGGTAGCTGATTTGCTATACTCTGTAAATGCATAATTCGTCGAACTTCTATTTCTGTCTCTTTAGTAGGAGGATCAAGATATAACAATGAAGGCACACTCCATTTAATATCATTTCCTATGTTTTGGTTATCTCCCCCTAGAACTGGGAATACTTTCTCTTCAAAATGACAATCGGCAAAACATGCCGTAAAGACATCACCCGTCTGTGGTTCTAGGTACCGTATGATTGATGGAGAATCATAACCAACATATATTCCCAATCTCCTTTGTGGTCCCATTTTTGTACGTTGTGGTGGTGCTACAGGCACATATACTGCGCAACCAAAGATTCTTAAATGAGAAATGTTTGGTTCTCGACCAAACGCTAATTGTAGTGGAGAATACTTATGGTACGCACTTGGTCTGATCCGAATGAGTGTTTCTGCATGCAAAATAGCATGTCCCCATACAGAGGTAGGAAGTTTTGATCTCATGATCAATGGTCTTGCAATCAATTGCAGTCGCTCAATTAAAGATTCAGCCAAACCATTTTGCGTATGAAAATGAGCCACAGAATGTTCAACTTCAATTCCTGTTACCATACAATAATCATTGAATGCTTGAGATGTGAACTCACCAGCGTTGTCTAGTCTAACTCTTTTAATGGTATAATCAGGAAACTGGGCTCGCAGTTTGATTATCTGAGTTAAAAATCTTGCAAATGCCATATTTCGAGATGACAATAGACAAACGTGTGACCATCTACTGGATGCGTCAATTAATACCATAAAATATTGGAATGGTCCACAAGGTGGATGTATTGGTCCACATATATCGCCTTGAATTCTTTCAAGGAACTTTGGTGATTCCTTATCAATTTTGGTTGGCGATGGCCTTATGATCAATTTTCCAAGAGAACATGCAACACATGTCATTTTATTGCCTTGAGAAATCTCATGGATTTCAAGTGGATGGCCATGTGAGTTTTCTATGATTTTACGCATCATTGTGGTGCATGGGTGACCGAGGCGATCATGCCATAATGTGAACTCTTCTGGATTTTGTTTCACTATAATATTTGATTCGATTTCATCGATATAAGTATGATGCAATCCTGAAGGGAGTTCTGGGAACTTCTCCAATATGTGTTTTCTCCCACATTTATCAGAAGTTACATATATGTACTTCTTTCCATCCTTAGTTGCAGACTGAGTATCATATCCGTGAAGATATATGTCTTTAAAACTCAACAAATTTCTTTTGGAATTCGGAGAATATAGAGCATTGTTTATGGAGAATTTTGTTCCATTTGGTAATGTAAAGTTTGCTTTACCAGTTCCTTCAATCACGTCTGCAGGACCTGATATCGTATTGACAAAAATTCTTTTTGGTTTTATATCAGAGAAATATCTCTTTTGTCTCAGAATAGTGTGCGTTGTTCCACTATCTGGTATACAAATTTCTCGAACCCGTTTCTTGGATTTTGTTCCATCAGCATTGTGATCCATGTCTGTAATTGTCATAAACGTTAACAAAAAAGAAAAACATGAAAATCATTTATATATTAATCATATAAGAAACACACATAATAATTATACATTACTGTGATGTTAAAGACATCATTATTTGGTTAAAAATGGAAATTTAATAATTATACATAACAATACTGGGGACTATTCAATAGTTTTATTACAAGCATTTCAGTTCTCTTCAGGAGTAATCTAGTTCAGCTCATTTGCGAAATCAGAGGCTTCGAGGTACGATGTCCCCTCAAAATTTTTGGTGAGATTCACTTCTTTAGCTTTGCCTTTCGTAGACTCTTTATATAACTTACACAGATGTGGAGGAGTATGACAGGTACGGGACCAGTGTCCTTTACATCCACATCTGTAACAAACAGTTTCATGTTTCTGAGTGGTATCCACTTGGGTTTCTTTACCCTTAGAAACTTGTTCGGATCTTACCCATTTGTTAGATCCTCTCCATTTGGGACTGTAAGGTTTTCCACGTTTGTTGTTGAAGCGGCGACCACGATTCCAATTTGTTTGGATTCTCCTCTCTGAGTTTTCTATCGTCGTAGCATTCACTTCGGGGAATGCCTTCGCTCCTGTAGGTCGAGAATTGTGGTTTTTAATCAGAAGCTCATTGTTCTTTTCAGCCAACATGAGCGCAACCATCAATTCAGAAAATCTCGTGTACCCACATTTTCTGTAAATTTCGGGTAGGAAGTGAAGTTGTTTGTGGAAAGTGTTGTATGTTTTATTCATCATTTTTGCCTCAGAGACAGGGTTACCACAGTACTTCAGTAGTGAAACTATCCTCAGGACGGCAGAATTGTATTCCTCTACCTTTTGAAAATCTTGAAACCTCAGGTTTTTCGACTCTTCTAGAGCGTGAGGGAGATTGATTTCCTTCTGGTTATCGAACCGCTCTTTTGAAGCTTGCCACAGGTCAGCTGGGTCCTCTATACTCGCATAGTCATGCGTAACATTCTCATCAAGGTGTTTCTTCAGGAAAATTATCGCTTCAGCCTTATGCTCAGGCGGCGATTTGTTACCGAATATAATCGTCTCGGTTAACTTTTTCATCACCAGGTAGGGTTTCACGTTAGTGACCCATCCGACGTAATTTTCACCAGTTATTTTGAGAGCCGGAAACTGAAGATGCTCAATTCTTGCTATTTGTATTTCTAAAAACACAACATAATAAATTTTATTAGAATTTCATATTATTTAAAATGAACCGTTTACATTAATCATGCAAGCAATTACAAAGAAAAACACCGCATAGAAAAGCATAGCAATATTTATGTTATACTCTATCAGAGTAAATTCTCCAATACAAAGACTGTAAACACCAACAAAAATTATAACCGCACACAAAACTAAAAGCAAACGAATCATCCTATTTTTTCAGAAAAAGAAAGAAAATCGGAAGAAAATTATTTGAAGGTTTTGAGAGGAGATGAAATGTTATGATGAATTGAATGAATGAAAGATGAGTGTATTTGTAGATGAAAATACTGTTCATAGCCGTTTGAAAAAGGGTAAAATTTTGAAAAATTATTTGTTACCGTTGGGATTAATTTTTTAGTTATTATTATTTTATTTCATTTATATATATATATTTTTGAACCAAAAATCGGTCTAAAAATATCATAATAATCAGTCAACCAAATTTAGTAAATTTCATAATAATTTATATAGGTTGGCTAACATTTATATAATATTCATAACATGCAATTATCAATATTATTATGGTGATAAAATTATTTTTTAAAATTATTAAACAAATTATGTGGCGGCACAGCCAAGCCAATTATAGTGTATTTATCAATCATGGTTTATTAATGAGGTGACATACCGCCCGCATCAATATATATAAATAATATAAATTAAAACAATCACTATAAAATAATAAATAGTAATAAAGGCGGTATACAGACCATTATAGCATGGTAAATATGATACATATAAATTTTACCAAATTGCAGAGTGATCGTGCTGATAACGTGTTATAAAATATTTATGATTTTATTAGACTGAAAAATCTTAAAAAGGGCAGAATTTTTATACCCGTAGAGAGAAGATAATACTAAAATAAGATAAACTATCAGAGAGAAAAT
Source organism: Moricandia moricandioides (assembly GCA_905132885.1). NCBI lineage: Eukaryota > Viridiplantae > Streptophyta > Magnoliopsida > Brassicales > Brassicaceae > Moricandia > Moricandia moricandioides. The sequence continues at coordinate 58,472 of CAJHQQ010000764.1, forward strand.
TATTATAAGAGGGAGAAGAGAAGGTGTGTTTTTGACGATCGCAAAACGATCGTTTATATAGAGGTGAAAAAGTAAGTTACTGTAAGTGCATAATGACAGTGAACTCCACACAATAATATTTACTGTGAGTACAATGCTAACTTTGTTTTCTTGACGTTTATAACACTAGTATATTTTAAATATTATAAGTGAATACTCGTAAGTTGGCCCACAAAAATCACTTAGCTATGCAGCGCGGGCTTAAACATATATATACAAACTTTAACTTGCGGCGGACCAGCCGGCACGGTCCATACAAAAGTTGAATCCGCTACGGGTTGGGCGCAGATTGGCCCTTCTCACATCTCTAACTCTTTCCCTACGTAACTTCTTCATCTATCTATTTGTTCATATATTTCTCTTGGTCAAAAAAAAATACCCCGCAGAAATGAGAATATTTATTTTTCTTGGCAAACTCAACAATGGAAAAATTTCAGTTCTACCACAAGTTTGATACCATATTACAAATTTACCATTAATAAATAATTATTTTCAAAAATACCCTAAATTTATGATGAAAATAGACTAAACTAATTTTTCTAAATATTTATAAATTATTTAGAAACTCAATCTCACTCCTTTAACACTAAACTCTAACCAATAATCACTAATGTGTAAACCCAAATGTCAATATATTTTTGATTGAGAGTATTTTTAGAAAATGATACTTAACTTGTAGCATTTTTAACAATTTCTCCTCGATAATCATCTTTTTGGTGGTTTTATTTTAGTTTTGAGTGTGGCAAATATTATTTAATTATTTTTTCTCTTTCCGTGAACACTTTTATATTATATTATTCATTCAAAGTTGAAGGTTCATATTTCTATTTTGTATATAAAAAATTTCACAAATGGCAAAAAAATCAGAGTTTTGTTTCAAAAATATTACTATTAGAAGTAGGAAGTTACTCTAAGTATGAAAAGCTTTCTAATGTACAAAGATAAACACATTTACATTTTAAATTATGATATCTAAAAATTCTGTTTAAATATATGAAACTTAGTTATGTTTAAATATGTTTAGCCAATCTTCTTTAATTGTTTTATCCGATTTGAATCTTTTTTGGATTTTTTATATAAAAAAACTTTCAGTTAAATTTTATTCTCCATAATTCATCATACATTTATTATTTATTTTGTTAACTTATGGTCAATGATTTTATTGGGTTATGTTTGTTATGCTAAAAAATGATAAGTTTATAGCTAAAGAAGTATTATTTTCAAAAATAAAAGTAAATCTATAAAGCATAGTATTCTATGCCATATTTTATGTGTTGGTATATGTATTTAATTATTTTAATAAAACGAAACTTCCAAACATGCATGATGTATTCTCAAAACTAAATCACAAAATTTGTCTCATTTCTTCTAGGGAAATTGTCTAAAATACCACATTATTACTACCACTTTTCATGTTTATCTTAACCAATTTTATCATCATTTTTAAGAGGGAAAAACACTTATAACCCTCAAATTAATTAATCTAAGATTTAGAGTTTAGAGTTGAGGGGTGAGGTAGGATTTTGAAATAAGGAGTTTAGAATTCTAATTAATCTAAGAGTATTTTGACTCTTAAAGAAGAAGATATTTTTGAAAATATCTTTTTAGTGAATGTAAAAATGAATAATGCTACGGATAATATGTTACATAAAAATTCTCCGTTTTTCAAGCCACCTTGTTTGAATGCAGCCACTTCAAAATTTATTTATAAAATTATATAGACTAAGAAATTATGTAACTAAAATAACAATTTTATAAATTATTATAGTTTTATAATTTTATGATCATGTAATATAGAAGGCACTGGAATTGATCTGTGCGTAGCACGGAAGCTAATACTAGTTGTATATAATTTTAATAATCAGTATTTATTTTATGTAATATATAGTTGCTTCTTCATCACTATTTTTTATATTTATATATATTACACAAAATATTATAAACATTGTGTACATTCGTTTTTTTTAAACGAGTATTTATTATATTTTATAATTTAATAAAACCACCATAAGTTTAACTTCTATTTTCAATAAAAAAAACATCAAATACTGTAAAAAATGAGAGAGATCTTATAATAGATCACTTTCTTGAAAAACTATTTTATTCATAGCATCAATTTTGGTCCTTTGGTGTTCCATTCTCTTATTCATTCCCAGTCACAACACTTTATATTATTATTTTATATTTTTATTATATAAATTATTTTAATTGGTTATTTTCCTTTTATCACATTAACATTTCTTACATTTAAAATGAAATAAATAATTTTTTTTTACAATTTGATATAACTGGTAATACTTATTTGATAATATTATTAATTAAAAGTGAAATGAAATATATCCTAATATTAATAATTTGAAAATGAAATATAAAATAGTATGATATATTTATTTTAATTATATGTTTAAACTAATTAATAATACTAATATACTATAATTAACTGAAAATTAATAAGATAAATTAGTTTAATAATTTTTGTGATAAATAATATTACACTAAATTTCTTATAACAATATTTACCCAATATTAAATTGGTGGGATAATGTAATTTTTGGAGTTCCATTGAACATAAAATCCCACTAAATTTAATGTTTTTGAGTGCTATTGGAATTGGCAGTAAGAATGATGTTATGGGCCTAGGTTGTGGACCACTTTATTCGTGGACTCCACCCAATATTACTCATAATGATTCAAGCATTCATAATCTCTTTTGTTATTTGTGAACATTGCCATTAATTAGTACGTCGAAAGATTGACGACAAATCCAAGAGACATCAGTAACCAACATGCGGAAGAAATCCTCTGTAGAGTCAAGTTGCTTGCGGTTTGACCAAGTGGTTTGGTTGAAGTTTTGTGAAACAAGAGTGGAATTGTGATCCATGCAGTTATGACGGGCTGAAAATATATGGAAAGAAGATTGTGAAGAATATTCTTATGCCCGTGATATATAAGGAGAGGTAGACCTAAAAACCGATGTGCTTCCAAGGGTTTTGAGAGATCAAGTAAATGGTCTTAGGGCTAGAGATTAACAACGGGATAATCGTAAGGGTATCAATTAGGGTTGTGATTCTCACGTATTGGGTAGTTAGGGATAGATCAATTGTGATATCATTGACAGTGTAATCATGTATATCAGATTCAAAAAGACTGTTAAGTTTGTTTAAAGATTCCTAATAAAGAGTATTGTTGATGAAAGTTTATTTCATTCAAGTTTCTTGTATAATCTTTGTTCTAGTTATTTCATTTGGTATCAGAGCAATCAACCTCTTTGATATCAAGCATTTTCTACAGTTTAAGATCTTGGGAAGAACATGGATCATACGAAGGAGCTAATTGTTGTACCAAAGCCAATCATGCTAGATGGTGGAAACTTTAGACATTAAAAAGTACGAATGAGACATATCATTTGTGGGATTGATGAGGAAGCCTGGTCTGCTGTTTTCAATGGTTGATCTCAACCTACCATGTATGATGAGAAAAGAAAGGAAGTTATCAAGCCGTTGGAACAATGGACTACAAAAGGTGATATGAGTGTCAAGAGCTTGATACGAGCTTAGGATACACTGGTTAATTACTTTGAAGGTGATATGAGTGTCAAGAGGACTAGTCTTGATCATAATGAGACCAAGTGGGAGAATCTAAGGATGGAGGAAGATGAAGCTCTTGGAAGTTTTACCGCTAAGCTGAATATAATTGCAAATGAAGTCGCAGTGCTGGGTGAAAAGTACTCTAAAAAGCTTGTCAAGAAGCTCATCAGATGTCTCCCTAAGCGGTTTGAGGCGTATAAGGCTGTCATGAAGCCACTATGAACTCGGATGAAACCAATTTTGTAAAGTTAGTTGGACTCCTCATGTCATTTGAGCTAAAACGAGCTGAAGACTACCCTCCTCCAGTAAAAGGAATCGCCTTCACAGCAAATCAAGAAGATGAGAGAGTAAAGAAACTAGAGGCTGATGTGAGTTTGATGGCAAAGAGCTTAAACAAGATGGTGAAACGGTTTGACACAGAAGTGTCTAGAAACCGTGGTCGGTTCAACAAAATTGGACACAATTGAGGTTCAAGAACTAACGAGGAACGACAAGACTGGAAGAAGGAACAACAATGTCACGAGTGTGAAGTTTATGGGCTTCAAGCTGAAATGTCCCTTGTACAAGAGAAAAGAACTGATGTGTACCGAATGTAGAGGCGTAGGGTATCTCAAGTTTGAATGTCCTAACTTGCAGAAAAATGGAGATAAGTCACTTATGTGCTTCAGCGACATAGAGTCAGATAATGGAAACAATCAAGATCTATTACTGAACTTCATTGCACTGGTGGGAAATGAGAAATCTCCATCTGATGATGACTCATCGAATGATGATGATGATGAAAAAGTTGATGTCAAAAAGGAGTATCGTGTGCTGTATGATCAATGCGTAAAGCTGAGTCACAAAAACATTCAGCTGATAAAGGACACTGCTATGCTAAAAGCTCAAATCAACATTCTGACTATTGATTCAAGTGATCTTGAGAATAAAGAGAATAAGGCTCCTGAGTCAGAAAATGTGTTGAAGAACGGGAAAGATGTTGAACTAGATCTTATCGAAGAAAATCACAAAAATCTTGTCCTTGAAGACTGGGTGAAAAAAATGTGGCAAGCATTTGCGAAAGAACAAGCAAAGAGTCGAAGTTTGGAACAAGATCTGACTGAAAAACACAAGAAGATTAGGATACTGAGCAAAGGAGCTAAGGATCTTGATTAACTTATGTCTATGGGACAACCTCCTAAAGTCAACTGGGGATTAGGCTACAACGAAAACGAGTCATCTGCTACCGTTTTTGTGCCAGGTAAGGAACCACTACAGGAGTGTGTAACGGTGACCGAAAATGGTGAATGCTCCAACACCACAGGCGCAAAAAATGAACAGGTCACTGCAGGAAAATTGACTTCAACAATGGTTACGCATGAGAAGAAAGTTTCCAGTGCCAAAGACGGAAGTCAAGAGAAACCACAATCGCTTCCAGCAGTCAAACACAGAGGATGCTTTGCATGTGATAGACTGGGACACAAAAAGTCATTTTGTTACCAATTTCTCAGAATGATACGTCAAGCTTTGAAAGCTGGTAAATGCTTTCTAGAAATGAAATGGTTCGGGAAGATGTGGATAGCCAAGACAGATATGTATCCCAGTAAAAAAAACTATCTAAATCAAAGGACATAATTTGTAATCATGTTGTGATCAGTGAGGATGAGGATGAGATAGATAGAAGTCTTGAGACTACACTTGCTGCAAAAGAAAAAGATATGAAAGGAGTTTGGTATTTTGATAGAGGTTTTTCTCGACATATGACTGCAGATAGTAGTATACTCACAAATCGTATTCAAACAGCCAGAAAAATAGTAATGGTTGGCGATGGTAGGGAAAAATTCAAGGAATCAGGTCGATCAACAGCTCTGAGCCGCCATCACTCACAAATATCTATCTGGTAGAAGACTAAAGTCGAATCTCATTAGCATAAGTTATATATGTGACGAAGGTCTGACAATAGAGTGCAAAGCAGTAAATGAAGAAGGACGAATAATGCATTTAGGAATTCGGACTGGAAACAACTGTTACATGTGGAGAGCTATTGAAACTGTCGAACCATCCCTGCAACATTCTACCAGTCCGAAAAGTACTCAATGGAAAGTCTCAGTGAAGGACAAATTAAAAGAACTATCTAAGTCAGAAGTGTGGAAGCCGCGCTGATGTCTGAGATGTCTACAATGTTGTGATGTTTTGGCACACGAGGACGATCAATCAAGAGAACTAAGGTCAGCATGCATCAGTAGTACAAGTCAAGAAGACTAGTCTTACTTGTGGAAATATATGTACAAGTTCAGCATCACGGGAGAACTTGTGTACTTTCTTGGATCACAAGAAAAATGCTTAGAACATGAGTCAGAGGTCCTAAGTCTTACTTGACGCTTTAGCATAGAATCAAGTAAACTGGTGAGCTTGAAGAACAGTGTAAATGGTGTGGTTCAGTGCAACCAATCCTTGATGATAAGTCTTGTATACATCACAGCCATCCAACAAGATCTTTGCGTTGATTTGAGTATGTGTGGAGAAACTCAGTTGGTATCTAATTCATATCACCTTCACGGAGTGAAGCGAGTGATTGAGTTCATTTGGGGACAAATTGTGTGTAACTTTGACCACATTAAGAGAGTACTTTAGTCTTGGAAAACGATTCGTTTAGATCCTATGGATGAGAAATTTGATCAACTGTTACGGTAACATCACTGACTCTAGACAATTTGGTTACAACAGTTCGAAACATATTCGTTTTTGAGTGAAAGAAGAGCATATGTTAGGTCTAGGCATATACATGTTAACACCATTTTGTGTTCATCTTGTTGGAAGAAAAACTAGCCGTTTTTAGACATAAGACCTCTGAACATCAAATGTCGGACATGTTTAGAAAACCAGTGGATCTCAACGGTCTCTTGTATGAGCGAGAGGCTCTTGGGATTCATAATCTCTAGACATTAAATGTTTACCAAGATTATTTCCCACCAATAAAATGATAAGCCCCTTTAGTTAAATAAGCGATTGTGACCCTAATGAAGATTATCAACCTATCTTAGGAAATTCAGTCTATAACCACATAGAATCAGTCTTAGGAAGATAAACACTCATGTCGGATCAGGCTGCTACCACAGTTTGTACTGAGTTTGATCACTGTTTGGACTGAGTGTGAGCTATAACTTGCGATAAGATTCACTATACCTTGTAACGCCTCAAATCGACTATTTGAAATGAGCAAGGTTATAGAGTGTTATGGAGAAACCTTAGAGCAAAATGAACCTAATAGAAAAAGAAAAAAAAGTTATGTATGAAACTCGGCTGAGAAAAGAAATACCATGAAAGGAGTCAAACATAAGCTCTAAGGCAGCAAGATAACTCTTTCGATGACAAGAACATTCGCTAAGAAAATACTGAGAGTGATGTAGACTGAGCCCTAAGGGAAAGAGGTACCGCATTGGAAGATAAGAATGCATCTCGGATGGGAATGACAGTATCTTAGGTTACAATGTACTTAATTGACTATGCGGTGGCGAGAATTAATTCTGTTGGGAAAAATGATTCAATAATGTGGTTACAATGTCTAGTAAGGAGGTTATGTGAGATTCAAAGTTGTAGTAAGTAGTGTGTTCACTTGGCTGTATTTTGTGTGAAACACGTGTGAGCATTTGGGAGTATTAACATAAGAAGTGTGGACTAAAGGGCTGAAAAATCTTGAGTATATGCATTTGAAAGTCTTAGAACTCCTTCAGAAAAGTGTGTCTCTTTTACAATATATGTGCATTTAAGCGTAAACATGTGGGTCCCGTTTTATTGTCTTACTTATCGTGTCTTAAGATAAGTGCTTTCAGATACATGTTCTTATGGACATCAAAAGATATATATCATGGGTTCAGAAAGGTTTGTATCTGATGATGTTCACCGAAAATATTAGAGTTTGTGTCTCCGAGGGTTTCGTGTTCAAAGAATCATCCCAGAGCATGTCCATAGTCTACAACCGGTCATGAATCTCGTCGACAGCGTGGGGTGGAGATCTACGGTTACAATATTTCCTGCTTTCTCGCCTATCTTGGTCAAACAATTCTTCGCAAATCTCAGTGGACTGAGTACGTCCGTCCATATCAAGGTGAAATCTTCGAGTTTACCGCACTAGTGATTAATAAGATGTTGCAACACATGATGAAGTTCGAGGACTGGCGACTTGCATATCTGGATCATTGTGTGTCATTGTTACTGGATACATGCTTATCAAGTGGGATGGCTTCTCTGCTGCAGATCTATGTCAGGTGTGTCATCAAGTCTATGAGATTTGCAAGGCAAACTAGATCCCAGGAGAGGAAGTCGAATCTCTTGTTCAGCAACGCCTCAAACTACTAGGCTCTCTGGTTATGAGGAAGCGGATCAAATTTGGTGAACTTGTAGTCGATCAGATCCAAAGCTTAACTGTGGAGACATACGATATGTCGGACATCCCTTTTCAAAACCTTATTCATCAGATACTTGCATATTGGAAGAATTTTCGTCACATGCTGGATGATGATTGTGTCTTGGGAGAGCCATATGTGCTTTGGAAAGACACAGCTGGTGGATATGTTTTTGTCTCATGAGTCACACATTCTGAGGGAGAAGAAAGTAGCTCATGCGTTTGCTGTTTGTATTCGGACTGAACTATGTTCTAGTTCTTTTCTTTGTTTCTTTTTGTGTTCTAAAAGAGTTTCACCATGTTTTATGTCTAATCTTGAGCTAATTATGTCATTGGAGTTATGAACGTTGAACTGAAGAAGATTGAGCAACTGTTTAACTCGTTGAACTAATGCCTAAGTGCAGCTGTTTTTGCAAATTGTGTGTGTGCTTGTGTTTATGCAGGTTCAAGAATGAGGTAATTCACGCAGAAAAAAGGGGGAGATTGTAAACTCAAGTTGCTTGCGGAAAGTTGCTTGCAGTTAGACTAAGTGGTTTGGTTGAAGTTTTGTGAAAAAAGAGTGGTCCAGTTTAGCAACTTGAAGAAACCGGGATTGTGATCTATGCAGTTATGACGGGGATGAAAAGATATGGAAAGAAGATTGTGAAGAATATCCTTACGCCAAGATATATAAGGAGAGGCAGACCTAAGAAACAATGTGCTTTCCAAGGGTTTTGAGAGATCAAGTAAAAGGTCTTAGGGCTAGCGAGTAACAACGGGAAATCTGTAAGGGTAGCAACTAGGGTTGTGATTCTCACGTATTTGGGATTGATCAGTCATGATACATTGATAATGTAGTTACGTAAATATGATTAAACAAGACTGTTAAGTTTGTTTAAACAATTCTTAATCAACAGTATTGTTGAGGAAAGTTTATTGTGTTTAAGCTTCTCGTATTATCTTTGTTCTAGCTATTCCTCCTCGTCCAACATGCATGTGAATGCCACTTATTGCAACACTATTATTTACTTTTTAATGAAATTGCGATATTATTCTATACGTGAAGATCACCATATCTACGAATGAAAATACTTGAAAATTATTGAACGTTCTCATTGGCTAGTCACTGTTTCATAATCATTTCCGCGTTCATTATTTTATAATTATATCTTATTTATTTTATATGGTTACTGAGACGAGTTTGTTCTGGTGGTAAAGGGTCTGCGGCTATAACTACCACCACCCAGGTTCAATTCACACTAGAAGAGATGCTTTATGCCGAAAATAGTATTAGCATCGGTTGATCCCATGCCTAAAATAATTATTTGGGCTGAAAGCCCAAACACCTTCTAGTTAACAAAAACAAATCATGTTATATAATTATACATCAAATTTACAAGTTTGGGATATTGGTTTGTACGAGGACGTTGCGTTCTTTGAGAGGGAGTGAATTGTAACATCGCGAGTTGTGATATATGGAAATGTTTAAGAGACGTGATTTGACTACCTATGTCACCAAAGTGCGCTTACCTTTTCCGTCACACATCCGTTTAGAACTCCATAGTTAAGTGTGATTATGCTGGAGTAGTGAAAGGATGGGCGACCTATCGGGAAGTGATTCGTGATACCGTGTGAGTGAGGCAAAAGCACGAGGAAATGTCATGTGGTGATTGCATAGACAGTAAACAAAGATTTCGAGCCTTGAAAATTTTATGCACCGATCGTTGGAACGGGATGGAGCCCACGAGCCAAGAGAGTGAGCGTGGATGGCCCATTAACCATGGGTGGTCGGGGATTTACACCTTCTGAATTACATCGATCTCATCCCATTCCTTTTCCAACGGAGGATCACCATCATTGCCACCATCGACAACACTCATCCTAATAAATCTCACTTTTTTTTTCCTAGATGAGTTACCCGGTTACCCAATAAATCGACTTTTTGTTCACTTCCTCCAAACCATTTCGGATTGCATTCATAAGTCGACCTTCATGCTCTTTTAAAGCCTCAACTCTAAGAGCCTCAACCGATACTGCATGAGCCTCACCCTTAATAGCAAGAATCGTGGGAGCTTCAGCCTAAGTTGTACGAGCAGCCACATCGATCTTGTATTGTTCTTCAAAGAATTTTTTTTTCTTCCATTTATGTATTATCCTGGTCCAACCATCAACTCCTGCATCATCATCGTCATCGGCTAAACAACTTTCCTTACCCATTATTCTTTTCAAAAGTGCCTCATCAACCGGTGTTGCTACCAAGATACTCTCAATATCCCATGGATAAAAATTACCTTAGTTTCACCAAGTTTGACCTTAATTCGAATACACATAACATAAATTACCTTAGTTTCACCAAGTTTCCCATTCATTTCTTTCAAATTGTATGACTTGGTTCCACCTTTTTGTTTTTACTGCATCTTGCACATCCGCGGGCAATCAGCGTGTGCACCAATCACTGTTTCTCGAAAATTGTTCCTCAACCTTGGAATTGCCTAAGGCCAACAACTACACAAAACAAAAAACATTAACATCATATTAACATATATACTATCCTAAGTACAAAAAGAGCTTGAAAATAGCTCCAAATGAACATGAAAGCTTCTAAAAACCCAACTCGTCGGCACAACTCTGTCGCACTTCTCCAAGAAGCTAAATACATCCTTCAAGTTTTTCTCGAATGCATACCGTCCCCAAGGGAACGTTTGGCACACATATAGTTCCTAAACAACTCTCAGGAAGAAACTGTCCATAGGTGATGCTCCCTCTCCACTCTTTCATCCTCCGACGATGATTTTGGCTAAGAAGTACAGAACAACCATCTTCTGACAATCTTGAGATGGCTTTTCTTTCATTGCCAACATCTGCTCCTCCACGTCAATGTATGTAACCATTTTCCATTCAAAATACTTGTTCTTGAAGGATGTACCACTCAACATCTCATGGTTCTGGGGATAATCATGGAAGTATAGACTAGAGATGAGTTTGAGTTCTCTAAGAGAGTATCGGATTGGGACGCCATTAGCTATAAACCATAACTCATACTTCTTCGCTACACAAGCTGATCGCAAAACGACAATCCACATTCCCATCCACTTTTGCTTTCTTTTTTTTCAAAATGGAAGAAATGTTGGAACTGTGGGTGCTCTATGAGCCAGTCCACCTCATTCGGTCTCGGGATCGTTTGCATATTACTTAACGCTGCCTCAATGTAACATTTTCCTGAAACCTTTAAACCCTTTTGATATTGGTTTGGAGGAAAGTGCAGCGTATGCATGCCTTCTTCTTCGTCATCTAGATGTTGCACTCAAAATAAAACCAGAACACGAACGTCATATTAGAACTATCGACATATAGTTTCCCGAAGTTGGACTTAATTATACAATCATAAAGATTTAGCTTTCCTTAGTTTCACAAATTTAGACAATTGATACAGTTGATGTTTAACTTAGATTTACAAAGTTATACAATTGATACAGTATCAGTTTTACAATCTTAAACTCATACTATTCAAATCAAGTTTCACTCAGTTTTCTAAGTGCTACAAAATCCTTACTAGCTACTTACCTCAGTTTCGTGTTGTGGCACTGATTTTGGTCTCTTTAGATTCCTTCGCCACTGTCTTTTCATCTTGTTCATCATTTCTTCCATATCCTTCTCTCCTTCTTCGGATTGCTCCTCTCCCTCTTTTTCACTTGACTTTTCTTCACTTTCTTTTTCATCTGGGGGGAGGTTCCTCGGTTTCTAGGTCGACAGATATGTCGATGGTGCTTGGGTTTACGATCTATCTTACTTCACCAGTTTTCAAATGTGACCACAGTCGTTTTTACTCCTCCACCACTCGACCCGTCTTCTTTCTGCTTCGAGTCGACTTGATTCAACATGAGTAGGATTTTGATTCAACTACGACTTCAATTGGTGGTAAATAATATCGAGATGAAGGTTTTACGAAATTTCAAGAATATAACGGTCGAAAAAAATAAGTGAAACATTAAGTTACTTAAACGAATTTGGGGGGGATTTAAAATAGAAATCCGATTTTTATCAGACGATGTTGGGTTCGGATTTGGATAGTCCTAGGTAGGATTGTAATTAAACAAGTTTATCTTGGTCCCATAATCTTTTACAAAATTTTATAATTGTAATAAAGATTTATTTAATTTAAAGATAAAAATTTATTTAATTTAAAAAATGATAGGAGTATATAAAATTATTTTTTTTAGTTAAGAACATTGGAACATTTGATTGAAGTAAATCAACGTTTGATATGGTGAACCAATGTTGGAGGTTGGATTTTATAGTGTATATGCAACGAAACCATGAGTTACTTACTATATGCCATTGATGTGGGAGTTGACATAATTCTGGTTGGTGGATTTGACCTTAGTACTGAATGGTGACTTACATTTTAAACGTGTTATTATCAATGGAACAGAAGATAATATGAACTACAACCTACCTAGCTTCCAAGTTTTATGCACCACAAAAAAATGATTAATTCTCTCTAATTGCAATAGATCAAGAGAATCTCCTTCATATTTTATAATCTCTACATATGAGGATATACATCATATGACTGGACCAGTGAAGTTGTTCTGGAAATATAATGGACCTTATATCATAAGAAAAGTCATTTGGAGTTCTCTTGTTGCTATGATATTATGTCGTTACTTATTATCTCAGAAAAAATAAACAACAAAGAAGTTTGCAAACCTAACCAAAACAAATACCATTCACGGTTTAGTTTCAAGCTGCCAAATCTTCACCATCCCATCATCACTGGCAGAGGCAAGCAACCTGTTCTCCTTCTGTTTCAGAAAACAAAAGCAAGCTCAGGATCATAGATTTGCGCAACAACTGCAAGAAACAATGCCATCATCTCTCTATAATTAAATAACATATCTTCAGTATTATGTTCTAACTTTTAGGCCATATGATGCCATTTAGACCTTATTTCATTATTGCCACCATATATCAAAGTTGTATCCATCTGTGTCTATTACTTCATAAGAAACATGGAACTTACACTGGCTGACCATTGGACACAGTTTATATCCATTTCATGTGCTTTTTCCTTCTTGAGTAAAAGATTATATGAAGGTCCATTAACCTGGTTACACAAGCAAAAATCTTAAAGTCAAAAGTAGAAGAGAAAATATTTGATGGCATAGTGAAAAATCACTTGGCCAAACAAGAATAATAGAGCCTGCGACTTGCATTTGGTTTCTTGTAATGTGCAACGAATGTAGCCAAACTGGAATGAACACTACAATTTTGAAGTAAAACAAAAGATGAAATTTTCTTACAGAGTCATGTTTGCTGTCCACAAACAACCTTATGGCATCATCACCAGCTCCACTGGCAATAATGTCATCGCTGTCAAGTTGTAAGAAAGAAACCAATGTGAAAACAAAAGTTAAACAGAAAATCCACAAGATATATCATAAACTTCTGGGACTTTAAACTAAGAAGTTTAAATGGATTACTAAGAACTTAAAAAGATTAACATCACACTTTTAATGAAACTAAGCCACGTTTCAATACCTTGACCAGTGAGTTGAGAATATGGTACGGTCATGATAACCAGAAAGTGTACAAAGATGAGTCCTGCAAAGTTGGAGCAGGTATACATTGTATTAGTGGAAGTTGAGCAAAGCAATTATTCAAGAGGTTACAGAACTTTGTAGGGGCATATTATGTCAAGCTCTTAAACTACAATAATAAGAACAAACTCGGTTACATGTAATGTAAACGACTATATTCTTACCAAGGTGCATATCCTTCACCAGAGTGCATCATGGAAATATCTGCCACCCATATCTTCAAGGTTAGATCATCACTGCAAGTACACATTCAAGCAAGCTTGATATTGTCAAAACAGTAAACCAGAGACAGATTACTTATGGAACCCCTATCAGAGACAAAGGGAGTAGATTCACCAACCTACAAGTGACCATCTTGTCCCCTGTAGCGTTAAACGAGATGGCCCAAACAGTAGAGGAGTGACCACTGAGACCCAAAAGCAATAATTAATTTGCTAGTACAAAACGTAAAGAGTCCATTAAGGGGGAAAAAACGGAAGGCGTATCTAAAAAACATGCAAGTAGAGGTTATACTTGCTAGATTCATCTAAGGTCTGCACACATTGATAATCACCATCATCATCTTCAGACCACCAAACCTGCGAGTTGCAGCTGAGTTATAGCTTTTCTTAATTTGTACAAGTTTCAGGTGCTGCGTCACTAAACCAAATCAAAGTATTTTCACTACCTTGATGGTGTTATCATAACTGCACGAAAATAAAACATCCATGGTGGGATGCCACTGAACCATTTTCACATCTTGTGTGTGTCCATTTAACACGGCAGCACAGTCATATTCATTCCCTCCTAGCACTTCCCAAATCCACACAGATTTGTCTCTACTACATGTTGCAAGGTATGAACCAGATGCATTCCATGATACACTCTTGACTTCGTTTTCATGCCCCTGCATACATTTTCTTCTATAAGATACCACTAACCAAAAACATGAGGCAATACAAGGAAATCACCAAAGCTATGAGCATAGAGAATAATAAATTATGAAGTGAACACTGAAATGCCCACGAGACAAGGAACTACTCTGCTAATTCATGTGGGATTTATACAATGGAAAAAAACAATGAAAGTTCCAGGGACCAGTGAGGCTAAGGAAGTACCTCCAATGTGGAAATACACTCAAACTCATCCCCCAGATCCTCCCAAATGCCAGTGGTGCCATCAAAACTTGCAGTGGCCAGTAACTTCCCTGAAGGTGACCAAGCACACGACCTCACAGTTCTTGTGTGCGTTTCTTCTAAAACTGTCTGCACAATCATAACACACAAAGGAAAAGTCCCATATAACCAATAAAGCTTTGACCTTTGGGAGCTCACATCACAGGAAGTTCATGTTAGAGAATCGGAACAAAAACCCACAAATTATAAGGTCAAGTAACAATAAATTCACCATCTAGGCAGAAAAGTAAATACTTTTTTTTAACAAAATAGAGATGAATATTATTAACAAACCAATAAAGCTGGGGTAAAAGCACAACAAAGTCAAAGTTCAAGTTGATATTAGAGATCGAGAGAGACCTTGCAGGTCCAGGAGCGAGAGAGTGAGCTCTGTTCCCAGATTCGTACGGTGTTGTCACCACTGCAAGAAGCAAGAATCGGTAAAGTACCGTCGGGGTGAGCAGAGACGGGGTTCCAGGCTACGTTCCAAACTCGATCGGTGTGGCCTTCAAGTTTCTGAACCTCGAGTAAATCCAAGTTCTTCTCCATTAAATCCATCAACTACCTTCGTCTCTCTCTCTCTCTCTCTCCTCTGAATCGGAGCAGACCCAGAAAGTCGATGAAGAAGGTTGGACGAGGACCGAAAACCCTATAACCGGACAAAGGTGATGACAGCTATTAAGGCCGTGATTGGTAGAGCAATAATAAAACAGGATTAGGCATAAGGAAAGAAAAACTAGAACCGAAGATCTTAAAAACCAAACGAGAACCGAACCAAAATAATTGAACTGAATCGAAAACCAAAACAGTACCCAATAAAATAAAGTATGCTATAGAAATAATATGATTCACACAAATCTATAACAATAAAGTAGACATCTCTCATTCTTCATACATCCACGTCACTTCTTACCTATGGGCGTTACGCCACGTGGCGTTTTCTCACGAGAGTTTTTAATTCGGGTTTAATGTTCATATATGACTAATGCAATGGGGTTTTATGGTTTTTTCTGAGCTCAAATGTGATTAGAATTTGTTCATTCTAGCTGGTGCGCTTGAGAATCGACACCATGTCTCTTCACATCTCACCACCACATGCGGTCATCTCTGAAACGGCTAGATTAATCCAAGCATTAACAACTTATGCACCACTCTTTCGAAATAAATCGACCATAGCCGAATCCAAGGTAACCTACTGAAGCTTCACCTATAAATCTCTTCGTTGCTTGGGATGAGCAGACTCACCGAAACGAAATTCCAAAGGTCTCTGTCGGTCAAGCATCAAGTCCATCCTTGAAATCACCATAACCAAATAATCGCAACATGAAATTGCTAACAAAAAGATGAAATCAAGCGGGAAGGCCACAACATCTTCAACATCTCCGCCATCACATGAAGCTCTCACTTGCTAAATTTTTGCAGCAAAGCTGTAGTGAATGGTATGTTCTGTACGCTTTGTTATATTTTCACTGCCCGCATTCTCTTAATCAGTTTTTTCCTGGCTGTAACCCTTCGGTTTCTCTGAGATTAGATTCCTACTAAGTTCTTTCCTGCAACTTTTCAAGATCTTTCGAGAAGTTCCAACTGAAATAATAAGCAGAGGATGTTACAGGAATAACAAGAGAAGAATAATAGATACGTGGCAGGAGGTGATTGAGTGAAGTGGTCGTTAGGAAGTTGTTACAACGAACTTTTGGCGAAGAGTGGGAAACACGTGGCGAGTTCTAAGTGGCTTCGCCATATATTCTGTTACGAGCTGTTTCGTTTAAATACCTTACGTTTTGAGTTGTAAAAGCATTCAGAAACTTTGTGAAACTCTTTCTTAGATCTTGACTTATCTCTTTGAATACATCAAGTTCATTGTTGTGGGAAGATTCTTCTCTTTCGATATCTTCTGCAGGTGAGCATCGATTCTTTGTTTTAGGAACGTTGATTCGAGTTATTAACTTACCTTTAACAGTGGTATAAGAGACGACGCTCCTCGGAAGTGATGGCAAAGACACGATCCCAAGCTATTTTGAAGGAAACGGTGGCGCGAGAAACATAGGAAGCTATCAGAAGCAGATTTGAAGCGTTGGAGAAAGTGATTGCGTTGCAGAATGAGAAGATGGCGATTTAACATGAGAAGAACGAACACAGTATATCAGAGATGGTCGAGGCATTCCGTTTGATGATGAGCAATCCGATTCAACATGGTGCTTCGACGAGTGAAAATCGAAACAGAGATGCTGCTTCATTACGAACTTCTAGTACACCGGATATTCAACACGAGCATCATCAACCTATGCGCCATGGTATGAACCCTAACTACACTGGAATGACTCGCATGACTAAGCTTGAATTTCCGAGATTTGATGGAGAAAAACTCAAAGAATGGCTTAGTAAAGTAGAACAATTTTTTGATATTGATTTTACACAGGACGAATCCAAAGCTCGCATTGCTTCGCTCATTTTGATGGTCTTGCATCAACTTGGCACCAAGCTTTGATGCAAGAGGAAAATGGTAAGGGAGTATTGAGAAACTGGCTAGTCAATAAGGAACTTTAGAAGGAAATATTTGAAGAAGTGTAAGATGATCTGATGGCTGAGCTTAAAGAATTGAAAGAGACAGAAGGAATAACTGAATATTATGCTAAGTTTGAACTATTCAGAACAAGATCGAAGCTATCTGAAGAATACTTACTGAGCGCGTATTTAGCAGGCTTGAGGTTAGAAACACAGATGCATGTGCGGATGTTCAGACCTCAGAGTACGCGACAGTGTTTTGTATTGGGACGTTTGTATGAAAAGGCCCACCCAAAGAAGAGTGGGACTAATCAATGGAGTAATAACATGCCAACCTCTGCTTATAACAATCAGTCTAAAGGAATATTACCTCATATGAAAGAGGAGGGACAAAAAACGAAAGATAACAACCCACCTTTGAGGAAGTTCCTCACCAGTGCGGAGATGAGTGAGAGGAGAGCAAAAGGTCTATGCTATTTATGACGAGAGATACACTCCGAATCATTACCTGAAACATAAGAAGACGCAGTTGTTCATGTTAGAGTATGATGAAGAGGAAGAGTCAATAACAAACGAAGAAAAGTCTGAGGAAGTACAAAATGGAATGGAAGTTTGTGTTTTGGCTCAGATATCTTTGAATGTCGTTGCATGTATCTCAGATTATACGAATATGAGGGTGAGAGGAATCCATGAGAAGAAGACTATACGTTCTTATCGATTCAGGTTCAAATCACAACTTCATGGACAAGAGGATTCCATATTTATTAGGTTGTAAACTACAACCAACAGGGAGAACGAGAGTATCAGTGGCTGATGGAAGTAAAATAGAAGTATGCGGAAAAATTGAGAAGTTTAAATGGCAATTTCAGGATCACCACTTTCAAGCAGATTTTATGGTGATCTCGTTGGGGTGTCATGATCTCGTTTTGGGTGCACAATGGTTACACACACTAGGTCCTATAACATGGGACTTTCAAAAACTTCAGATGCAGTTTAAATGGGGGAGGAAGAAAGTGTTGTTGCATGGGATTAAACCAGGATCAGTACGAGAAGTTAAAGCTAAGAGGATTGAGCAGCTTAAAGACAATGAAGTGCAATTACAAATGATCTATGCTTATGAAGAAAACAAAAAGGATCAGTGGAGTTTGAATACAATGGAAGTTAATGAGAAACATGCAATAGAAGTGCAGAAAATTGCAGAGTTAACAGGAGAGTTTGATGACCTATTTCAGGAACAGAAAGCACTTCCTCCATTCAGACCAAATCATGATCATAAAATCACATTGTTGGAAGGGTCAAATCCGGTGAATCAGAAACCTTACAGATGCAATATATCAGAAAGATGAGATTGAAAAAAATGGTTAGAGAGTTATTGGAAGCGGGAACAGTTAAGCCGAGTTCAAGTGCTTATGCATCTCCAGTGGTCTTAGTGAAGAAGAAGGATAACACCTGGAGACTTTGTGTTGACTATAGAAAGCTCAATAGCATGACTATCAAAAACAGATTTCTGATTCCCTTGATAGAAGATTTGATGGATGAACTTGGGGGATCAAAGGTGTATTCTAAGATCAATTTGAGGGCAGGGTATCATCAAGTGAGGATGGATCTTGCTGATGTTCATAAAACCGCATTTCGAACACACAATGGACACTACGAGTATAGAGTAATGCCATTTGGTTTAACAAATGCACTAGCAACCTTTCAAGGATTGATGAATGGAGTATTCAATGACTATATGCGGAAGTTTGTTCTAATATTTTTTGATGACATTCTGATGTACTCATCATCATTTGCAGAACACCTTGGGCAATTACGAGTGGTTTTTGAGTTGATGAAGTCTAATCAACTATATGCTAAACAAAGTAAATGTGATTTTGCAACTTCACGGGTGGAATATCTTGGACATTTCATTGGAGCAAAAGGTGTTTTAACGGATCCAAACAAAGTAAAAGCAGTATAAGAATGGCCTATACCAAAGAACTTGAAGGCTCTGAGAGGATTTCTTGGTCTAGCTGGGTACTATCGACGATTTGTCAAGAACTTTGGGTTGCTTGCAAGACCACTGACAGCGTTGACGAAGAAGGATGCTTTTGTTTGGAATGCAGAAGCCCAAGCATCATTTGAGATACTGAAGAAGATGTTGTGTCAAACGCCAGTATTAGCTTTACCACGGTTTGATAAAGTTTTCGTGGTAGAGACTGATGCATGTGGGAAGAGTATAGGAGCAGTTCTCATGCAAGAAGGACAACCATTGGCTTATATTAGTCGTCACTTAAAAGGCCAACAACTTCTGTTGTCTATATATGAGAAGGAACTGTTGGCAGTGATATTTGCATTTCAAAAGTGGAGGCACTACCTTCTTACTCAGCATTTCATAATCAGGACAGATCAGAGAAGCTTGAAGTACCTATTGGAACAACAATTAAACACACCAATCCAGCAACAATGGCTTCCTAAGCTTCTGGAATTCGATTATGAAATTCAGTATAAAAAAGGGACAGAGAATTTAGTTTCAGATGCATTGTCTAGAGTGGAGGGTTCAGAGGTTCTACATATGGCTATGTCGGTACTTGTGTGTGATTTGATGAAGAGGATTCAAGCGGCTTATGAGACAGATTTGAATACTAAGACGATTATCACAGAGTTAAAGAAAGATCCTAAGTCGAAGAAACACTTTGCTTGGAGTTTGGAAGTATTAAGAAGGAAGTCTAAGATAGTAGTTCCAGCGAATATGGAGATAAGAACTACTATTTTAGACTGGCTGCACGGGTCTAATCAGGGAGGACATTCAGGGCGTGATAAAACAGTACAAAAAGTTAAGGGCATTTTTTACTGGAAGGACATGTCAAAGGATATATAGGCGTATTTGCGGAGGTGTGTGGTGTGCCAACAATGTAAATATGAAATTGCAGCTTCACCGGGACTCTTACAACCGTTACCGATACCTGAGGCGGTGTGGACTGATATATCAATGGACTTCATCGATGGTCTTCCACCATCATATGGCAAGTCAGTGATACTGGTTATTGTTTACAGATTCAGTAAAGCAGTTCATTTCTTGGCTTTAAATCATCCTTATACAGCATCATCAGTGGCGCATACATTTCTGGATAATATCTTCAAACTTCATGGATTTCCAAGATCAATCGTCAGTGATTGAGATGCTGTTTTTGTGAGTGACTTCTGGCAAGATCTCTTTCAGTTACAGGTTGTAAGTTGAATCTATCGACAGCTTACCATCCTCAAAGCGATGGACAAACCGAGATCGTTAATAAGTGCTTGGAGACTTACCTACGATGCATGACAAGTGACAAGCCTTATCTATGGTCTAAGTGGCTACCGCTTGCTGAATATTGGTACAACACAACATATCATTCAGCCGCATTGATGACACCATTTGAGATCGTCTATGGTCAGCAACCACCAGTACATCTGCCTTTATCTTCCTAGAGAAACAAAGGTACAGGTGGTAGCGAAATGTTTTCAGGAGAGGGAAGATATGCTGCTGATTCTTAAGTTTCATTTGCTTAGAGCACAACATAGAATGAAGCAAATGGCTGATAAAAGAAGGAGTGAAAGAAGCTTTGCAATAGGGGATTGGGTGTTTTTGAAATTACAGCCATACAGGCAACGTTCGGTGGTTATTCGAACTTCTCAAAAACTCTCCCCAAAGTATTATGGTCCTTACAAGATCATTGAGAAGATGAGAGAAGTTGCCAATAAGTTGGAGTTGCCGGCTACAACACAAATTCACCATGTTTTTCACGTATCCCAGTTGAAGCAATTGGTGGGCAACGTTCATGTGGCTAATCAGTTACTGTCTGTGATTTACGAAGCAACATCCAAAGAACCGGACTACTGTCTTGCACGAAAAATGGTGAAGCGTCAAGATAAAGCTGCTACTAAAGTGTTGGTGAAATGGAAAAATCAGGCACAGGATGAAGCTACTTGGGAATTTTTGTATGACTTGCAGAAGAAGTTTCCTGCATTTCAATCTTGTGGTCAAGGTTCTTTGGAAATGGAAGATTTGTTACAAGAATAACTGAGAGAAGAATAATAGATACGTGGCAGAAGGTGATTGAGTGAAGTGGTCGTTAGGAAGCTGTTACAACAAACTTTTGGAGAAGAGTGGGAAACACGTGGCGAGTTCTAATTCTGTTACGAGTTGTTTTGTTTAAATACCTTACGTTTTGAGTTGTAAAAGCATTCATAAACTTTGTGAAACTCTTTCTTAGATCTAGACTTATCTCTTTGAATACATCAAGTTCATTGTTGTGGGAAGATCCTTCTCTTTCAAGATCTTCTGCAGGTGAACATCGATTCTTCGTTTTAGGAACGTTGATTCGAGTTATTGACTTACGAGGAAACTTTGCTTTGCATAAGTTATATTTATATTGTGAAGTGAGAAACATAATCACTTACATATGGAGTTATTGAACCAATGCTTGATTCTCCAATTTTAAGTTTTTGTAATCTCTAAAAGTCGAAGATCCTGATGAATTGTTGCAGAAGACAGATAATTAGATATCTCCAAAGTGGAGCGATCAGAGATATTCGACCTAGCAGCCAAATTCTGTTGCATGAATAACTTTGAGATTGCTTCATCAAACTTGTGTTTCATCAAACTTGCACAACTCTCTCGAGTCTCTGGTTACCTTGAGATGACACAAAAAAATTCCAATGACAACTTGGCTTCAAGAACAGAGGAGTATTTGGAAAGCACTGTATGGAAGAACCTTGAGATATGTGTCAAAGTCTTGAAACAATCTGATATTCTACTCCCTCTTGCAGACGAACTCTAAGGTAAAAGCTTCTGAGCTTAGTTCACCACCCCAAGTTAATCTCCATCTTAACAACCCTCTAAACTATTTTTAATCCGCCTCTAACCAATTCAATCATTTATAGACTGCAGAGTTCCTATGTAATGGGAAGTTGCCAGCATGAAACAGCTAATAGGTGGTGCTATGTCTCATGCTCCAAGTATTACCAAAAACTTCAGAGTGGGGTTCGAATCCTTCACATGTGCAGCCTGCCAGATCAAAATGTGTTTGGGTTGTAAGGCAAGCCACACTGAATTCTTCTTCATTAGCCCTTTCCAATTGGTTCCAATGCAACCCTCATTACAATAACAGCTAACAAATGGTCTCTGATTTTGAAAACTAGTTACCAGATTGAGATGTCAGTAAGCGATGCATCTGACACTGCAATCTTCATTGCTTTTGATAGTGAGATGACCAAGTTGACCAGTGTTCCTGCTGTAGTAGTTTCACAGTCCATGATAATTTTATCTTTAATCTCATGGTGTTCACTAATTTACGGTAAGTTAAAAACCTCCTTCCCTGTAATAAAATGTCTTTGTCATACAAGGTCCGTGCATGGCAGACCCATAGAACATACCCCTTCCACAATGGCTGAGAGATATTGTGGGGAGGACCTTCACATTCCAGCTTAAGCCTTCTCAGTTAAATTTCATATCAAAGCATCAGACTTTTCGCCATAGCTCGCATATTTGATCGCAACCGGCATCCTCCCCCCTTCTAATTTTGATGTCCATGTGTGCTCAACTCACTTTTAGTAACTGTCTTCCTCATCCTTACATGGCTGACTGTTTTTTACACTGCCACCTCTACAAGGTGCTGACGACAACCACAGTGATGATATGCCAGGAGGTGGAGCTGTGAAACATTTCTCTGCAGGTGGAGAGAGTGGTGTTCCTGTTAACAGCACAAAAGTGCGTAACCATGACATGGTTGAAGACCATCGTGAGAGGGTACTGAACGAACGATCTCCCAGTTGAGACTGAGCTACCTTCAAAGGAGTCCTAAGCTGGTGAAGTTGGACGCTTGGCGAAAAAAGCACGCAGTGGGGAAACTTGAGAGTTAACGTTTCCGTGTCATAAGCTATGTTCAAAAAAAAAAAAGTTTTTGTGTCACTATTGTGACTTCAGTTTCTGCTCTATGTTCCTCTTTTTTATAAATTTTTTTTTAACATAAATAAGCCCCACTTGAGTGCGTTGTTCTGCTTTTAAAGAGGATTGATTTGTTTCAAAGTTACTTACCCAGCAAGTATGGTTATTTAAAAAGTGTCTGAATCTCATGTTGATCATATTGAAATTAGTTCATGTATGGATACTGGGATCAAGCTATAAATAAAAGACCACTAAACAACTTTAAAAGCCTGCAAATATTTTGCTTATAAAAAAAACAAGAGGAATACACTTATTATTTAAATAACTCAGTCCAAATTATTAATGGTATCACAAGCACCAGCAGGTACTACGATTTAAACAATAACCACCATCAGGTACTATGATTTAAATAACTCAGTCGTTCTACAAGTTCCAGACTAATGCTTCTCTGTACATAAAATGCATACATGGTGGTATAATAAGAGTTTCAGAATGACCACAGCAAGTATAAGCCAAACGAACTAAAGAGTAGGCCTCCACGTAACTTAAAAATACACTCGAAAACCCGTAAGTCATTGCAATAAGTAACTTAGCATATCTCTTCACTTCGTTGACTTATCAACCCAAATCGACGTCGAAGTTCTTCATCTCTTCATCTCACCGAAGAACAAAAAAAACTAGAAACTGGAGCTTTGAAAACTAAGGCTTCTCTACACTCTCTTTGTCAATTTGAGGAATGCTCATCATGTTTGCATTAGTACTCCTTCCCTGCGATGGACAGACGCATTGCAACTGTTGAGATAAGCTTGAAATAGCTTAGAGATAAAGTTATCTATTTCCTACCGAGTTATGGATTAAGAAATAGGAAAGTCCTAGGTGTTTAGGAGTTATCTAAACATCCTTTATCTATTGTTGTTAGGATTTTATATTGAGTATATATAGAGATGTCAAGATATGACATAATATATGAGTTGTGAGATTAAGAGCTTTAGTTTTTGAGTGAGTTTTCTAAAGCAATAAAGAAGAGTTATTTCTTTAAGAACAAGTTCGATCAATCCTTGAGTTCTACATTTGGTATCAGAGCTTGAATAGAGAAAGATGGGAGAAATCGTGACTACCACCGGGAAGATAAGAGACGGAGTCGGATCGAGTACAATACAATGTCCGATGCTGAATAATACAAACTACACGGTTTGGAGTATAAGGATGAAGATTGCATTACAAGTGCATAAAGTTTGGGAGGTGATAGAAGAAGAAGCAACTGCAGGAGCAACTACAGGAGATAAGAACTTCATGGCAAAAGCTTTACTGTTTCAATCCATACCTGAATCTCTCATTCTGCAAGTTGGAGAACTGGATGCTGCTAAAAAAATATGGGAAGCAATCAAAGCACGACATGTAGGAGCAGAAAGAGTTAAAGAAGCAAGGTTGCAAACCCTAATGAGCGAGTTTGATAGACTAAGGATGAAAGATGATGAAACCATAGACGACCTTGGTGGAAGAATTGCTGAGATATCATCCAAGTCCTCAGCGCTAGGAGTGGTTATCGAAGAATCTAAACTCGTCAAGAAATTTCTATCATGTCTACCGCGTAAGAAGTATATTCAAATAGTGGCATCCATCGAACAGATGCTAGATCTAAATAAAACGAGTTATGAAGATATCATCGGTCGGATGAAAGCATAAGAGGAACGCATACATGATGAAGATGAGCCACATGAAGATCAAACCAAACTTATGTATACGAATAACGAGGGCCAGCAACGTAATCAAGATCAACCGAGAGACTATAGTAGAGAAAACAATAGAGATTATAATCCTGCTTATAACAAAGATTACAAAAACAGAGGAAGAGGAGGACGATCTTACTATAACAGAGGACGAGGCAGAGGCCGTAGTAATTGGACTAGAGATGCAACTAACATAACGTTCTACCGTTCTACCGTTGCGATAAGACTGGTCACTACGCAAGTGATTTCCCGGATCGATTACTAAAATTACAAGAAGCTCAAGAGAGAGCGAGTGAAACACATGACACGAATGAGCTTATGTTGCATGAAGAAGTCTACCTCAATGAAAAGAACTGTGTGCCAGAGAAACATGAAACAAGCAAGGTTGAAGGTGATATATGGTACTTAGATAACGGAGCAAGCAACCATATGACGGGTGACAAAAGATACTTCTCCATGATAGATAACACAATAATAATCACAGGGAAAGTGAGATTCGGAGATGACTCAAGGATCAATATTGAAGGAAAAGGAACAATAAGCTTTACAGATATGAATGGAGAGCCAAGGAAGATGATGGATGTGTATTACATAACCGATTTGAGGAGTAATATAATCAGCTTAGGACAAGCAACCGAAGCTGGTTGTGATATAAGACTTAAAGGTGATAATCTGACAATGCACGATTCACATGGTAAGCTTCTTGTTCGAGCACAAAGGGGAAGAAACCGACTCTACAAGGTACGTATGGGAGTCAGAGATGTCGAGCAAACTTACCTGACAGAAATAAACGAGTCAAACAGATGGCACGCAAGATTAGGACACGTCAACCTCGCTACAATGAAGTCAATGATACAAAAGG
Source organism: Moricandia moricandioides (assembly GCA_905132885.1). NCBI lineage: Eukaryota > Viridiplantae > Streptophyta > Magnoliopsida > Brassicales > Brassicaceae > Moricandia > Moricandia moricandioides. The sequence continues at coordinate 84,220 of CAJHQQ010000764.1, forward strand.
AATTAGTAACTGGAGTTCCAAATATAAACGTGATCAGTGAGGTTTGTTCTTCGTGCTTGTTGGGTAAACAAACTAGGCAAACGTTTCTGCAGTACTCTACTTACAAAGCGACCAAACCTCTCCAACTTCTACACGGAGATCTTTGTGGACCCATTACTCCGAGCACGGCAGGAGGAAAAAGATACGTCTTTGTGATTATTGATGATTATTCGCGATACATGTGGACTATCCTTCTAAAAGAGAAGAGTGAGGCATTCCAAAAGTAAAAAAATTAAAAGAAGTAGTAGAAAAGGAGACGGGAGAGAAGATAGTAACCTTTAGAACCGATAGAGGCGGGGAGTTCACGTCGTATGAATTCAATGAGTACTGCGAAGACTCGGGTATTAGGAGACACCTCACAGCTCCCTACACGCCACAACAAAATGGAGTAGTAGAGAGAAAGAATCGGACCTTAATGGAGATGGCGAGAAGCTTGTTGAAACATATGCATATGCCTAATTACCTGCGGGGAGAAGCTATACGACATGCGACCTATCTAATCAACAGAACCACAACCAGAGCACTAAAGGACATGACTCCATACGACAAACATCACTCATCTTCGTATTTTCGGGTGCTTAGGATACGCAAGGATAAACAAGCCGCGATTGAGAAAGTTGGATGATAGGTCTCGTGTACTTGTCCATCTCGGAACGGAACCGGGCTCAAAAGCCTATAGACTACTAAACCCAGAGAATCGTAAGATTACCGTAAGTCGTGATGTTGTTTTCGATGAAGCAAAAAGGATGGAATTGGAGTGAAAACGACAAAGCGTTGAGTGAAGATTTCATCATTGAGCTGGGAAAATTTGGAAATCACGGTATTCAAGGAAGCATGGGCGCTATCGATAATGGTCAACAGGGAAAAGAAGAAGAGAAAGAAACAGAGCATACGAAAGAAGAAACAGAGACTTATAGTCATGTACCCGAGGAGGAAAACAAAACAAATGTGTTAAGAAGAAGTGAGAGACAAACCACGAAGCCAAAATACTTAGAAGATTATATCATGGTTGCTGAAGAAGGAGAGTTACTGCTCTTGAGCTTGAACAATGAGCCGATCACTTTTAAATAAGCCAGTGAGCGGAAGGAATGGATAACAGCGTGTAGAGACGAGATAGCAAGTATTGAGAAAAACAGAGTATGGGATTTAGTCTATCTTCCATATGGGGTGAAACCAATTGGTTTACGTTGGATCTTCAAAATCAAACGAAACTCGGATGGATCGATTAACAAATTCAAAGCTCGACTGGTTGCAAAAGGATATGTTCAGCAATATGGGATTGATTTTGAGGAAGTATGTGCTCCTGTCGCGCGACTCGAGACCATAAGGTTACTTGTTAGTATGGCAGCGGCTCGAGGATGGGAAGTGCATCATCTCGATGTTAAAACTGCCTTCTTGCATGGAGAATTAAAGGAAACTGTGTATGTGTCTCAACCGGAAGGATTTGAAGTAAAAGAAAGTGAGAAAAAGGTGTATAAGCTCAACAAAGCGTTGTATGGTTTGCGACAGGCGGGCCTGGAACCATAAACTAAATCAGATAATTCGTGAGCTTGGTTTCCGAAAGTGTTCGAAGGAACCGTCAGTCTACAGGAAAAGCGTGGGAAGTCATCTACTGATAATAGCTGTGTATGTCGATGATCTCTTCGTTACTGGATCAAGTGAGATTGTCATTGAAGGATTCAAGAATGAGTAACTTAAGGCAAGCTTAGCTACTACCTTGGAATAGAAGTTAAGCAATTTGATGGCGGGATAACACTGAATCAAACAAGGTATGCGCTGAAGATTCTTGAAGAAGGTGGAATGAGAGACTGTAATGTGACACATACGCCAATGGAAGCAGGGTTAAAATTGTGTCGAGCTGACAAAGAGAAAGATATAGATGCAACGCAGTATCGAAGAAGCATGGGGTGCTTGAGATACTTACTCCACACAAGGCCGGATCTCTCATACGTGGTTGGGGTCCTGTCTCGATATATGTCGCAGCCTAAAGTGTCACACGGTCAAGCCATGAAGCAGTGTTTACGGTACCTAAAGGGTTCTACAGGTTTGGGACTAATATACAGCCGGTCATCTCTGAGCATACCGAGAATTATAGGATACAGCGACTCGTCGTACAATACTGATCTTGACGACAGGAAAAGTATTACTGGTCACATATTCTACTTGAATGATAGTATGATCACATGGTGTTCGCAAAAACAAGAAACCATTGTGTTATCATCATGCGAGGCTGAGTTTATGGCAGGTACAGAGGCGGCTAAACAGGCGATATGGTTACAAGAATTACTTGGAGAAATTTTGGTGGAGCCATGCGTGAAGGTAACCATACGAATCGATAATCAGTCTGCCATCGCTCTTACTAGGAACCCGGTGTTTCATGGGAGGAGTAAACATATACACTCAAGGTTTCACTTTATAAGAGAGTGTGTGGAAAAGGGGCTAGTAAATGTGGAACATATCGCAGGAAGCCAATAGAAAGCATATATTCTAACCAAGGCATTAAGAAGGATCAAATTCAGAGAGATGAAGGATCTCATTGGTATGCAGGAGATGTCGAGAAATGATTTCAAGTTTAAGGGGGAGAATGTTGAGATAAGCTTGAAATAGCTTAGAGATAAAGCTATCTATTTCTTACGGAGTTATGGATTAGGAAATAGGAAAGTCTTAGGTGTTTAGGAGTTATCTAAACATCCTTTATCTATTGTTGTTAGGATTTTATATTGAGTATATATAGAGATGTCAAGATGTGACATAATATATGAGTTGTGAGATTAAGAGCTTTAGTTTTTGAGTGAGTTTTCTAAAGCAATAAAGAAGAGTTATTTCTTTAAGAACAAGTTCGATCAATCCTTGAGTTCTACAGCAACGAAATCCCAAAGGTGATTCACTATTAAAGCAACAACTCTATCAATGGCGAATTCTTACACTCTTTTTGCTGAGCGTTACCGGAATGCTCATCTTGTTTGCATTAGTACTGTTTCGGTGCTGAATATATCATTTGCTGCTCAAGATAGATTCGTTTTTTAACTTGTGTCTCTCAGGTGAAGAAGGTTATTACTCTACCACAATATTTGATACCACGGGAGACATGTAATTTCCTCAACCCCATAACTTTTTATATGTCGGTTAGGACCTCTGACCTTGATTTTGCTCTGTAACAATTGCTAATATCTTGGATTTGTAGCTTTTTTATTATTTTGTCAAAGTTTGGGTGAAAGGAAAAAAGACATCAGAAGGTGAAGCTCTATATGTAAGTAAGGCTCGATGTTTTATTTCCATATTAGCAAAAATGATAAAGAGTCTTTTTGTGGCAATGAATCAGAGAAATGTGGGAAAAATCAATGAAAGATTTATTAAGCTCGATCAAGAAATCAACACCTTCATCGTTTACATATATACCTGAGAAGAATGAAAATAATTTTACTTATAAGGTAAAATCTATCTAACTTTACCTTATCACTCTTGATGTCTTCTACATTTTTATGCAGATCAACAGGTGCAGAATCAGAGCTGCTGGAGAATCACTGGCTGCAATTATTCATCAAAATCACCTTCTTCTCCAAAGCAAACCGTGTAAATTCTTCAAAATTGCAATTATTCTTAAGTCATAAAGAAAGAAGCGAATTACTTGTGTTTCTCTGTCCTCTTACACATGACAATATAATGGCAGAAATTGTGGGATTACGTACCCTTTGAGATCAACAGGGTGGTTGTAGAAACTTGAAAAGAAACCAGAAGAGAACTGTGTGGACCCTCAAGGCTTAAAACATTTTATTTATTTCTCCATGAACTAACTTCTTGATACATTTTTAATATATGTAAATATGTGTTTGTTTTGGAATATTTTGATACATTTTATTTATTTCGCTGACTTCACGACATTTCTAATAAGTATAACTGATTTGCTTAAATTTTCATAACAAATAATATTATTCAACAAAAAAATAGATTGATGACTTGTCTCTGGACTCTAGAGTGAGTTATGTATCTCTCGAGATATACGTATAAACAAATAAAAATAGACCCAAACAACAAACCAAGAATATGGTAATTACTGAATATTTTGACGATGTTGGAGCAACCCTTCATCAACCATATCCGACAATAGAGTCTCCTCTTTAAACCCTTTCCTCACCCACTTTACCAAATCCGGAACCTCACCAACCACCGTTGACGACAAGGATGAGCTTAGCAGCGACGAATCTGGAGACTTCTCCATAAGAAGCTCATAAACACGACAACGGACAAATGCACGCCCCATTTGTGAGTAGGCTTGCTTCCAGGAAGACAAGCCTCATGAGCTTTGTAGCCGTTGGATTTATCTGATGGTTTGATATAAGTGTAAGGGGATCTCCGCCTAAGAAATCGCCAGCCTCAGAGGGGGAGGAAGGTTCACTGGAAGGCGTGGTGATGGTGATGAGACGCGTGATACTGAAGTCAGAGATGTAAGGAGTGAAGGAAGAGTCAAGAAGGATGTTGGAAGGCTTGACGTCACATGTACCAACTTTCTTGGGATGCATTCGTCTAAATATGCTAGTCCATGTGCCACTCTTTCTGAGATCTTTAGTCGCGTTGACCATGTTAGGAGAAGCAAGGGCAAAGTTTTAAGACGCCGAGTAAACCATAGAACGTTGGCTTTTACGCTTAAAAAAATGGATACAGTACTGGAATACATATTAGTTGAACAACTACATAAACAATTTGGTTAGTATTCGTTGTCTTGACGGTGTTTTGTTGTTACAAAATTTTTTGGAGCAACTCTTCATAGGCCATGGTTACATGAGAAATATATAGCCAACTATGTGCCAACATTACAACAATTTGGATGAGCTGCAGGTTATAATTTTTTTTTAAATACTTGGATGAATGCATGCTTTCTCGTGCATCCAACACCTGCACATGTTGTTCCACTTCCATCTGAGCTTAATTATATTTCGCAAACATATTGGTCACCAAACTTCTCACATTATAATTTCGGATACCTTCTTAATGAACAAACATAAAGCAACATACACAGGTACGAGGTGACATTTTACAATGATTCTCAAACAAACCATTACCGATAGTGACATTTTACTAAGCCAACTTGATAAAGTTGCTCCAATCATTCACCGCAAAGGTTAAGCATAATAGATTATCTCGCTAAAATACTATAGAGAGTGTCTAACACATACAACAAAACAAAGGAGCAATTCCGCGCGAAGCGAGGACACACCACTAGTGTAGTTAATAAAGTGATTGATAACTACATTTATGATTGGTTTCGTTTAAAATTTAGCAGCACCGAATCAATATTTTTTTTCTTTTTTTGGTAAACACAGTAAATTAATTTCTTCCACAAAATCCACTATTAATTGTTTATCATCACCAATATTGAATTTGGTTCACTTGGAGTTTTAAGTTTTCATTATTGAGATAAAAAAAAATGATTAACTAAATAAAACTAGGATCAAATTCTTAAATTATCTTGAGTACTCATCATCTACAATTTATTTTATTTTTATATATTTAAAACAAAATTTGATTAAAAATTATCTGATGGTTAATGAATTTACTTCTTTACTGAACATACCATTAGACTAGTTCAATTATTTTCCTATTCTCCAGAGATCCATATATGTTCTCATTTTTTTATACCCCCAATTTCCTTTTCTATCTTCTTCTCATTTTTCTCTTTTGTTCTCCTTCGATTACTCTTTTGTCGTTTTCTTCATCTTCTCAGTCTCATTTTTTTGTTTTTCTTTCTTTTGATTTTTTTCCTATTTTTCTAATTTTTCATTTGTTTGTTATATCATAGTGTTATTCTATCTTCTCCTCCTTTTTTATTTCATTTTTTTATTCTCCATATATTTTTGTTTTTTTTCATTTTAATTTTTCTTTTCTATTCTATATTTTCAATGTTAGTACCCAAAAAGACATATGTAAAACTTGAACTCATATGTATAACTAGAACTAAAAAAAACGTTTTACGAAGTTGTGATATCGATCGAGTACAATTTGGTAAAACTGTAAAATTTGATATAATTAAGTGCTAGTTGTACCATTATCGAAGTACAACTTGGTATAACCAGCACCTAATTATATCAAGCTATGCCATTGTTGTATAACTTGGTAAAACTAGATATTTAGTTTTACTAAGTTATATTATTGTCGAAGTACAACTTGGTAAAACTATGATTCTAACTTTACCGATCTCCATAACTAGATTTAAAACTTAAAATTTGAATTTTGAAATTGGTGGGGAAAACATAAAGGCAAAAATATAATTCTTTTAATTCATTAATAGTAAAGAGTACAACAAATTAAGTAAGAGTATGTTAAGGGGAAAACATAAGGGAATTGGAATCTTCTTAATTCATTAAAAGTAGGTAGTACATTAAATTAAATAAGAGTATGTGAGATTAACTTTTGAGCAATTTTGTCTATTGATTATTGTGTTTTCCCACCGGCCAATTAATCTAATGTGCACGCTACCATAATCGAATGGTATATGCAACACTTTAGGATCGAATCCACAAGGAACTAGTGATCTATAACACTAAAAAATACACAAACTTCCCTAATCTAAGCAAATAAGAGAGATGATTTGTAACAAGCTAAGTTCCTAGAAATATAAACAAGGTGATCTCAAATCCAATCAAGAAATAAGTGCATGATCTAAAATTTCAATCAAATATTAAAGATGGATCCATGGACAAAGATATTCGATATAAGGTGATCAAGGTTTAATCTAGGTTGTTCAAACTAAACAATCAACAAGTCTATAGGTCTAGATCTCATTCAAATGGATTAATCCACTATCGTGACAATAATTCATATGCTAATCATATATTAAACATCAACTGTCGTTGGCCTAACACAATCAAGCATGCATAAATCAAAAGTCTACTAACCATTTAGCATCTCTAGAATCAATTGTCATTGGCTAGAAATGTAAAAGACAATATTAGGTTGGTTCAAGGATTTCATCGAACACCTTCCGGGCATGAAAGTACTTCAGGTCTAAATCAACCTGATCAAGGCTAATCTAGCAGTAAGTACACCTAATAAGCATAGAAAATTGTTAATCAGGAAAGAGACATCCTAAATATCCACTTAATCACCTTAATCTACCTAACCCATGAATCAAAAGGTGACTACTCACTAATCTCAATGAAAAACCTTAAACCCATATGCGATTCAAAACTAATCATGTTAATGAGCAAGAAAAACACAATAAAAGATCAAATACTTCCTTCCAATGATCAAAAGGTTCAAGCTTTTACAAGTTTAAACAAAGTTTTGAGAGAAAATGAGATAGCTTCAGGGTTTAAGGGTTTAAAACTATATATAGGAGTTCTAAAAACGAGTCGGATCAACCCAACAAACCCGGGTTGACCGATGAAAAATTGGGTCTTTTTGTCTGTAGCGACCTGCTGAAGTCTCTACGGCTTGGTCGCTATGACACTTAGAATATTTTAGCTCCTCAGTATTTGTAGCGACCTCTCCTGATCGCTAGGGGTGGTCGCTATGGAACCGCAGATTCCCTAGCGACTTCTCCTGGTCGCTACGAACAGGTCGCTACAACACTTAGGCTGGAAAATTGACTTTTGACTCAAACTTCACTTTTTTTGGCTTCAAAATGTCTCAAATGCCTTCAAACTCATCAATAAGCAACTCCAACACCTGGTATAGACAAATATAATGCAATGCAACCTAAATATGCCTAAATGATATCCTAGATGCTCAAAATGCATCAAAAGAGATGACCAAAACCATGGAAATATGTAAGATATCAACTCCCCCAAACTTGTTATTTACTTGTCCACAAATAAACTTTCAAAAACAAGATGAGAAAATGTTTTAAAATGAGAGCTTGTAACTAAGAGAAACACTTTCTAGCCTTCAACATGATATCCTAAAAGAAACATAGCAAATAGCATGAACAATATTTCGTATTACACTCTAGCTTCTCAAGGTCTATCTTTACTCTATAATCTCTACATAAGTCACTTTCTCATCAATCAACAAGTCTCTTAGCCAACTCTCACATTCATTCAAACAAGCATATACGGTGAATTCTTGCAAATGGGGACTTGATCTCAATCTTTTGGTTTGGTAAGTGAAAATGGTCTAATGTGAAAGAAAATAAGGTTTCAATACATTTTTTTTTAAAAAAAACAATCACTCGAAAACAGGAGGTTGATCATTATGCAAAATTTATCTAAGATAAGGAGTAATTCATGCATACATAGATTAATTCTCATCATACTACCCTTTTCCTAAGTGCTTCCAAGTTCTACCCATCTTCTTATTTATCCCAATAACACTCATTTCATCTCTCACCCAATGAACACTATTTCTTTTTCTTTGACTTAACCAACTAGGTACTTTTCATCTTTAATAACACTTAGCTCTAACTCTCTCTTTTTGTATTTTTATTTCCCCACTCTCTTATTGCTTCTTTTTTGTTCTTTTCTCTTGGAGTTTCTATTTCACACATCTAGAGCTTTTCTTTTCATATTTTCTTTTGTCCCTAGGGGTTTCTCTTCTTATAGCACTCTTTTAGTTCATTCCTTTCACTCTTCTCTTTTCCAAACCCAATACCTTAAACTTTAAAGCACACAAACCCAATCACCATCCTAAATGCTAGCTCAAATGAAGTCCTAATGCTAGCAAAAGATGAGAACAAACCTATGTCTCTCCCAATACTCTCAAGATTTTTCACATGACAAGCTATCCATAAGAGGTCTCACTCAAGCAAATCCGTGATGGTCTCAAAGAATGGTAAGGGTTAATGGGAATGGGAGTGCCATTTAAGTCAACAATAGAGTAATGAGTGGAATAAGATAACCCAAATGTGTATGAGATCCATGACTAAGTATTCAAGTGCCCATATGCAAGAGAAATAGGTTCATTAAGCCCTAGTTCATTTGGAGTTTGTTTCAAGAACATGCCAATATCAAGCACACGATGAATTTTAAGTAGAATTTTCAAGGCTCGAAGCATACAAGCTTTTTAAAAATATGTTTAAGACTTGATATGTTTAGCTAGGGTATCATGTTGAGTTCTAGACATGTGTTCTTTTCAGGGCAATTAAAACACAGCTCCCTATGCATATGGATGCAACCTAAAATGCTTCTAGACTCAATCTTAAGGATGCAAATGAAACAAAATACGAATCTAAATGTTTGTTTGGTGTCTTTTTTTTTTTGAAAATTTTCAATTTTTTAGGTTTTTCTATGCAAATAAGTATGTACAATGCAATGCATGAGACTCATGACAAGTAAACAAAACAAAACACAATGTGAGATGGTAGACTCTCCCCCAAACTTACTTCACACAGTCTCTTGTGTGATAGTAAACTTGAAAGAGAGATCAAAAGAGAGATAAAATATGAAAGAACTAAATATTTACAAAGGTGGAGATGCACTTACTTGGAGTTAGCTTGATGAAAGATGGGAATGAGGAAGGCTTGTTGTGACTTTGGCAATTTTCTCATGACCTCTTGAAAAGATTTAGAATTCCCCCCAAACGTGTCCCTAAACTTATTCAAACACACTAAAGCAAGATAAAAGATAACTAGAAATAAAAAAAATAAGCATGGGAATGCCTCCCAAGCGCGCTTGTTTTAATTCTCTAGCTTGACTTGGTGTGCTTGCTAGTCATAAGTATCAAAAGGTTGAGCCAATGCACCTTTGATCCTTCTCCTACAAGAACAAGAAATAAAGTATGCAAAGGAGCACACTACTGTCCATAGAAAATAGACAGATTTTTTCTTCAAAGAGCTGCACTAAAGATGTAGCATGAATTATGAAATGCTACTTAAGGTTCAGATGGTCATGAGAATCAAATGCATTTGATGAAAACACAAAGTCAACTACAGGCTCAAATGATGTTTTAACAAAGTAATCAACTTTATCTCCATCAATCAAATAAAATACAATGTTCTAATTCTCATCATTGTTTTTGACAAAGGGGTTTTCTATCTCAAGCAAGAGCCTATCCACATAAGGTTCATCCCCTAGATCAGCTAGTTCAAGAAGAGGTCTAGGTTTATCAAGCATCAAAAATTCAGTTTCGAGATCAATTGAAGCACAAAGATAGTTCTTGTCAAAACAAATTTCAAGATGATCTCTAACAAGCTTTTCTACTCTCAAGTCATCTAATTTTCTAGTTTCACATATCAGATCAAGACATTCATTGATGAGCATATGAGAATTCAAATCAGAGGTATTATCTTCAACACAAGGCAAAAACTATCCTCAAAATAATAAAGTTCAAAAGTAGAATCGCATATACCTTTTAGTTGGGTTGGTGGAACCCAATAAATACCTCTTTGAGCTGATGAGCAATCCTTATCTCATTGCATGTGAGCTCTTTTCCTTCTAGTGTTGCCCGATGTTACATAAGATTCAACCTTAGCAACACTGCCATGTCACTCCTTGTCAACATTGGGTTCTCTTTGCAAATCTCATCTACCTTCACACTTTGTTCTGCTGTGAGTACACTTTCATCAAAGGGTGGCTCCAGATATGGCTCATCATCTTCAATGTGATCTTCAAATGTGTCTTCCTCTTCTTGTGTCCAATCAAAGTAGCTTGCAGCCATTACTGCAAAGAACAAAAAGAATAAAAGGTTAATAACTATACAAAGCAAAACAAAGCATAAGAAAATAAAGCTTAATTTCAAGAAAGTTTGAAATCCTAATGATAAATCTACTTAGTTCCCCGGAAACGACGCCAAATTGATTTCTACACGCTGCCACAATCGAATGGTATATCGATGCAGCAGTTTAGGATCGAATCCACAAGGAACTAGTGATTTATAACACTAAAAATACTCAAACTTCCCTAATCTAAGCAAATAAGAGAGATGATTTGTAACAAGCTAAGTTCCTAGAAATATAAACAAGGTGATCTCAAATCCAATCAAGAAATAAGTGCATGATCTAAAATTTCAATCAAATATTAAAGATGGATCCATGGACAAAGATATTCGATATAAGGTGATCAAGGTTTAATCTAGGTTGTTCAAACTAAACAATCAACAAGTCTATAGGTCTAGATCTCATTCAAATGGATTAATCCACTATCGTGACAATAATTCATATGCTAATCATATATTAAACATCAACTGTCGTTGGCCTAACACAATCAAGCATGCATAAATCAAAAGTCTACTAACCATTTAACATCTCTAGTATCAATTGTCATTGGCTGGACATGTAAAAGACAATATTAGGTTGGTTCAAGCATTTCATCGAACACCTTCCGGGCATGAAAGTACTTAAGCTCTAAATCAACTTGATCAAGGCTAATCTAGCATTAAGAACACCTAATAAGCATAGAACATTGTTAATCAAGCAAGAGACATCATAAATATCCACTTAATCACCCTAATCTACCTAACCCATGAATCACAAGGTGACTACTCACTAATCTCAGTGAGAAACCTTAAACTCATATGAGATTCAAGGCTAATCATGTTAATGAGCAAGAAAAACACAATAAAAGATCAAATACTTCCTTCCAATGATCAAAAGGTTCAAGCTTTTACAAGTTTAGACAAATTTTTGAGAGAAAATGAGATACCTTCAGGGCTTAAGGATCTAAAACTATATATAGAAGTCCTACAAACAAGTCGGATCAACCCAATAAAACCGGGTTGGTCGATGAAAAATTGGGTCTTTTTGTCTGTAGCGAGCTGCTGAAGTCGCTACGGCTTGGTCGCTATGACACTTAGAATATTTCAGCTCCTCAGGATTTGTAGCGACCTCTCATGGTCGCTACGAATAGGTCCCTACAACACTTAGGCTGGAAAATTGACTTTTGACTCAAACTTCACTTTTTTTGGCTTCAAAATGTCTCAAATGCATTCAAACTCATCAATAAGCAACTCCAACACCTGGTATAGACAAATATAATGCAATGCAACCTAAATATGCCTAAATGATATCCTAGATGCTCAAAATGCATCAAAAGAGATGACCAAAACCATGGAAATATGTAAGATATCATCTATAAAATTGAATTTTTTTCAACTCATTTATTTCGTTTTAAATTGTAAATACAAAACAAAAAAATCAGAAAACCCTCCCAAATTTAAACAACAAATCTATAATCAACGTTAACATTGTAAAATTCATATTTAACATACTTCAACCCAGATTCAAACTTATCCAAAATTCCAACTTGAATTAAAGATACAAACAACATGATACAAGAGGAACCCAATTAACACAATTAAAAACACCCATTTAAAAAAAATCAAAGTTCAACTAATCAAATTGGCAGTATCTTCAATTTCATAAGTAATTAAATTTTTACATTTTTTTAGATTAGTAGTTAAAGTAAACTTACAAAAGATAATGATTGGTACTTTGACACAACAACAAATATGAAGCCAATGATTTGAAGTTTCACAAGATTTTTTCACATGTAAGGAATTATGGTGGATCCATCAGTGTCTTAGCCAGGTTAATGTTTGTCGAGAAAATAGATCATATGGTAGTTAAAGATCAACTGAAAATGGAATGGTCATATAGATTCAGTGGTTGATGCAATGAAGAATAAGTTGATGCTTTCACATAAGTTTTTCAGGTAGAGGATGAATCAGAAACAATCGTAGTTCTAGAGGATGTAACTCCATTGGAAGATTTTGTTGTTGGTGGTTTCTATCAGCAGAAACATATGTGGCTAGAACATGTTACTGTAAACAAGATTTGGCTTCTTAAGAACAAGACAATAAAAGTAGGTGTGTTTGAAGTGGATGTAAGATGGTATAATTCAGAATAACTGATGCAATAACCAGATTTATATTTCCAAAAAAGGGTATGTGGAATATAGTTGATACTCTGATGGTAGAAAAAATGGTCTACGTGGGAGTTGAAACTCACATAACTAAATTTGTTAAATAATTATAAGGTAATTAAAGTTTCTAGAAGAATTACATAAATACGAAAGATCGTTAAGATAATTTTATTTGATTATTTACGGAAAAGGGCTTTGTACAAGAGATCAAATTTTTTCGTAAAGTTTTTCTAATTTTGGTAAGAAAAAGAAAGCTAAAGTTAAGTTGCATTTGTTGCTAGTAATTAGTTGTTCATGACTTCCTCTTCTCAGAGGGCTTTGTTGTTCTTAATTGCGTATGTTGGCTCCATTACATTTTTTCCAGTACTTCACGGCTCGTCTAACCCATCAATATTCATGAGCCGCTCATTCAACTGTCCCTCGGAAACAGGGTCAAAAAGTACTATGCATGGTTTCCCTCTGTTCTTTATTTCTCTCGGTCCAATCCAAGAGGAGACGGTTTAGTTTAAAAAAAAAGTTAGCGCCCATGCGCGAGCATTTATTAATAAAGTCAAGCTTTGGTTTCCTAAAGACTCAGAGATCTGATTCTATGTTTTTTCTCTACTTTCCGTTTACTTTCTGATTTTTCTCTTTTTTTTTTCACGGCATCCTTTCAATTTCTCAAATCATTCGAGAAATCCAGTTAATTTAAAATCCAATGTGTCTTTTTCTCGTCCCAACTTGATGAAAATACGATTTGCCGCTTATGCCCATCAAAGATTTGGCTCACTTTCTACATAGAATCCGGTCGCTGGTATAAACTACGATTTTGATAGAAAATTCATCTTGGCCGGTTTGCATTTTATTATTCTTTTATTTTTGACTGATTTTTTTTCCAATCATTTTGTCTCGTTAATTCAAAATCAAAGGTTTCTTCTCGGCCTAATAGTCGTGTTTTGTTTGTCTAGGCCATACATATACATCATTTTTCTTTGGTGTTATGTGATGCGGTCATCATATCCAAAGAAAACCATGATGACAGTAAGAAGTTTAAAATCACACCCAAGATCATCCATGAACCGGCCATGACCAGACCTAAGCCAACTATAATTGATGCAGCCTGGATCAACCTAAATTTTTAGGGTTTGAAGACCTTGGAAGAACCAGCTAAAGATTGGACTATGGCACCTCCTAGTGGGTTGAAATGGACTCAAGAAAAGTTTAATGGACTGAAAGGAGATATAATAGGACTGGTCCATTAGGTTTTAGACCGAAAGAAGACAAAGGCCCATGATACATCCTTCATTGAGTGTGGAGCAACAACTTTTAGTCAGGATATGGAATAGACAAACTTTTTTGGACATGAAATGGACTGGACAAGTAGGGATAATCCGGAAATTGACTAGTCGAGGCCGAAATGATCGAGAAATGGCTTGGAAATGGAAGATGAAGATCCAACGCTGGAAATTGAGAAACAAGATCATTTTCATCAACAAAATGATCTTGATGAACAATCTATTAGGATCAAGAATAAGTTGGGACAAGTCCATAATGCCAATGGTGGAAGGACCGACCTACTTGGTTTATGATTGGCTCAAGAAGATTACCCACGACTTTAGGTCTATTATAAGTGTATTTGGTTTTCATATTTATGTAAAGCCATTAGAATTAGCATTTGAGCTTTCTTAACCCATTAGGAATAGATTCAATTATCTTAAATCTATTAGAATTTGGAGGCCTGTCCCTTTTCTATCATTCTAGAGTGTCAATCTTGGCTAGGATCTCATTAAGTGGTCTCAGAGCACGCTCTAGTAGTTGATTTTTCTGATCTCTTTCTCTGGTCTCGTTTTGACTCTTATAATCTATGAAAAAAATTCAAATATGTATGTTTGAATTTTCTTCTGTTAGGATAAGATTTTACGATCTGTTTAAGCGTTAGGCTGTTCAACTTCCTTAGATCACGATCTGTAAGGGTTTGGTGTTTGTTGACGATCTGATCAGGTTGCTACAAATCGATACAACTTTACCATGAATCTATTTTGTTTTAAAAAAATAGAATTTTCTTTTGGAAATTTTCATTGGTGGTATTTTTGTGTGTCTCAGGTAACCATGACAAGATAAATGAAGAAGTCACCCCTGGGAACAAAATTCTGCTGAAGCAATGACTTCCCGATTGGAACAAATGATGAATACTAATTTGGAAAGTTTTCGGAAGGAGTTACAAAAACAAACTGATGAACTTAGGAAGGAACAGAGAAGTATGAGACATAACCAAGGACATTTAGAGAAATCTCACCATGAAGAGGCTAATAATTACTATGGACACAATACTTCTTCTTCTAGAAACAGTAAAAGGGAAAAGAGTCAAATACTTGCACAAGAAGGCAGAGGACCTCCAAGAGATGAAATAGTTGGTCTCAAACTTAACATTTCTTCCCTTTCATGGAAAGTCTGATCCTGATGCGTATTTGGAAGGGGAGAAAGTAGTTTCCATCGCTCGACACTACACTAAGTTTAAGAGAGTGCAAGTGGCTGCTATTGAGTTTTATGAATATGCTTTGATCTGGTGGGATCAGTTACTAATGTCTAGAAGGGGCAATGGGGAAGCATAGTAGAAACGTGGCTCGAGATGAAGACCATAATGCGTAGACGGTTTGTTCCAAGTTATTACCATAGTGAACTTCATCAACGATTGAGAAAGCTCAACCAAGGCGATTGATCAGTAGAAGAATATTATCAAAATATGGAGATATGATACGAGCTGATATTTTGAAGCACATATAAGCTAATTTGTCTTGGTTCTTAGGTGGATTGAACAGAGATATGCAAGACAACTTCGAGATGCAACACTACGTTGAGCTATAAGAGATGCTACACAAGGCTATCTTGGTCGAACATAACCTCAAAAGAAAAAGTAGTTCAAGAACAAGTTATGGGGTTGGAAGGTCTACTTAGCATAAGTAATAATAAGCAAGCTATCAGAAGGATAACAAACCATTTCAGATGAATGATATGCTCAAAATAACCTTAAACTACTCTCTCAAATAAAAGGTTCGATTATAGCACTTAATGATCGAATACACAAGAACTCTGATATTGCATAACAAACTTTTGTTTCTAGTAAAGCTAGACAGTAAAGATAAAAATGCAGTAACGGAAATGAGAATTAATAAGGTTGTAAGTTATCAGAATGAGGGGTGCTAGACTTAAGGGGAAGCTCGCAGGTACAAAAGAAATGCAAACAAGATAGATTATCATGGATTTATTAAAGAACTGTTCTTGAACTCAATCTCATAAAACAATCAAAACTCTCGCTGCAAAGATTATGTAATGTAAGTCCTAGAATTCCCATTGTCATTGAAAATTCAATTACTCCGTGCACACATTAAACTCATGTTTGATAAGTTCATTAAACACTTAGACCAACTCTTGCTGCGCCTAATCGTTTAGTTCATCTAAGCTTTCATCTAAGCTTTGTTTAGGTAATCGACCATGCTCTCGCATGCCCTAATTATCCTAAGATCTAGGTTTAAAATGATCAAACTTAAAGTTAGCACTAATATTAATTAAATGAAGTACCAATTGACTTCTCTAGCGATTCTATTAGTTTAACAATCCATTTGATAACCCTTGAGGAACCCTAAATCTAACAAAATGGTTTACTCAGACATATTAATGAAGAAAATCATAGATATCTGAATAAAATGTAGAAATAAACTAGAGCAACAAATAGAGATCAAAATCTTCTCTTTGAAGGATTTCAGATCTCTCTCTCCAACTCTAATCTCTCAGTTCCAAGTATGAATTGTAAGTTGTAAAACTCTAAAAAAACCTAAGATATAGTCTAAAACACGTCTACAGACTTCTCTTGCAATTAAGAAAACTTTTGGGTTAAAGTGCAATTCATGAATTTGGGTCGGCCTAGTCATCAACAACATCGTCGACCGATGGAAATGTAGCGTCGATCGATGCCCTCTTTATGTCGTGACACCAACTTTTGCACAACTACCGATTTTCTTCACTTTTAGCTCTAATTTTCTCACTAATATCTAAAATGCTCTGAAATGTACCTAGACCTGAAAAATACCCTAAGCATACTAGAAATGCATAATAAAGACTCTAAAAGGACTGACGTCATGGCCTAAAATTGGTAAAAACCAAAGCCTATTAACTCCCCCAAACTTATCTTTTTGTTTGTCATCAAGCAAAACATAAAACGGATTTGTGGAATATGTTTGAAAGCGCATGGACCCACCAGCTCCTTAGAACACCAACATCACCTCTACAATGTTGCAGCCACATATGAGGCATTTCTATGTACCCAGCCCTAACCTAGCAACATTGCGATACCACAACTCACCAGATCTCATCTGATCCCCAACTGACTCTATTTTAACTCAATAAAAAATTAACTTACACTCAAAATAAAACAAAATGTCAGTAGGCACCTCCCTTAGACTTAAACAATATTGTCTTCAGTGTTATTCAGCTTGAGATTGGTTAGAAAAATAAATTAAATATGGTTGGAATTTGAAAATAAATTTCGTACCTTTTCTTCTCATTGGGCGTGGAACGACGCAAAAGGGGCGTCCAGCGACGCCCTTTCAACATACCAACTTCTCTAATGCTTGATGTGTTTAAACATGAATTTTCCCAAGAACTGTTCTGCGAGGAACTAAAACATAAATAAGCAGCAACATAGCAAAATATAATTTCATAGTTCAACATCCTAAAACGAAAAAATAGAAAAAATAGAAACATGTCAACTGACTCCATAAAGCAAAGACAAACATAAATAAATAAGAAAAGAAAAGCAGACTACTCCTCATCCTAATCATCTGACCCCTCGACATCCCCCTCAGACTCCTTGGCAGATGGCAGTGGGGAACATGATTTGGTGCGTGGCTGGCGCATACAAGTGCAGCTCGAGAATCTGGGCCAGATGGCCTGAAGTGCAGCAGCAACAGAACGCTGGAATGGAGCCTCTAAATCCGCCAGAAAGGTAGGAAAATCTGAAAGCTCATCAGTCGACACAGAACCACTGGAAGATGGTCCTCTATGAGATCCGCTACGGCATGGGTTGATGGTCACATCCTTAGGTGGGCGAAAATAAAGGCGCTCACCATCTCCACGTATGTTTGTGACTGTTTTCTTCGGCATCTGAAGACAACGGTCTCCTAACTAAGGGTCCTTGTACTTCCACTGATAGGACTCCCTAAACACTTAGCATTATTCAGATGGTTTTCATCCAGCGCCCCTTCCTTATAGTTGATGGTGTAGCCAGCTGTCAAAATCCTAAGGTGCATAAAGATGGGAGTAACAAGGCTCCTGACAAATTCCTACTTCCTAGCTGTCCTAGTGAAAGGCTTAGTATTCAGAGTGCTATGTGCTAAGAAAAAAGGGCACTCTGTGGGAAATGCGGTGGTGTTATATGGTCCCGAATGAGAGGCTGGATGGAGAGGTATAACAGAATCAGCTCGTGAACCCTTATTTTGTTTGTCTCCATCTTGCAAAGGAGGGTGTTGTTGATTACTTCCACGAAGTAGCAAAGATTAGGATGGCGAATATGAGTCAAGTTGTCCCTCTTGGACACATAGTCCCTTGTTCTGATCAAGCGCCAGAAGTCATATTGAGCAGGGAATTACTCTGGTAGAGCAATGCCGGGAGCGAGTCGGTCTGGAAAATTGTAGATGTCACGCAAGTCAAGAATAGACAGCTTGTACCGTACTCCCTTGATGCCAAAAGTGAGATGTCCCTCGAAAGCTCTCCTCTAGTTCGGGTTATGGTAGTAAACTCGCTCTGAATCCATGAACTGCCTCACCAGATCAGGGTATAGGTCGTAGCGCTTAGTAGCCATGGTTCCCGGTTCCAACTTCTTTATCAATCCCACTACACCCCTCTCAATCCCCCATGCAATCTATGGTGACATAGTAAACGAACCGAGTGGGTTTAATCTCAACCCAACGCCACTCATTGTAGAACATGGTGTCATAGTCGTCCCACCCCTCTATAATCTCCTTGTAGGTGCACTCATCATTGAAGACTATATCCCATGGGATTTTCCCCACTCATGCTCAACGGTAAGTTTTTGTTTCTTAGGTTTAGGACATGGGTGACAAGATCGGTTGACGGGTGGTGCTGCAGTTGCTGATCCGAATGCTTCACGAGGTCTCTTGTTGGTCGCCATCTGCAATCACAAACCAAAAGCAAACTCAAAAAATTTAAGTCAACCTAGTTTCGGCATCAAGGGCGTCAATCGATGCTAAACAATTTTCTTGAATCTGAAATCGTGAGACCAAAATTTCAAAAATCAATTAAACCGAAAAATCGGTTTGGACTGTCAATGACGTCTAACGACGACATTATCTTAACTATTTCATTATCCTAAATCGTGCTAAACAATCCCAAATCTTAACTTTTCCTAAGTCAAATCCTTTGAAATTCATAAGGTATTGAGAACATACCTTGTGGATCGGGTGAATGAGTGAACAAAACATATAAAAGAGTGAAAATCGAGTGGGTTAAGGGTTGAATGACAAAATCGAGTTGAAAAAAGAGAGAGAAATCGCTCTTGAGTTTTTGAGAATGAGGAGCTATGAGAAAAAGAATAAATTTCTGAGCTTTTAAAGAGCTCGTGATTGACATGCTAGCGTGGAACGATGCCAGTGGAGCGTCGATCAACTTTAGTCAACCTCAGCCATTTTTCATTACAAAATGAACCAAATCTGAGAACTATTGAATAAAATAAAAAAGAAAATAATTTACATATTTACCAGTGGGTTGGCTCCTATTAAGCCCTTGTTTAATATCGTTAGCTTGATTGAGATGCCTAATTAATCAGGTGTTGGTTTACGCTAGAATCATAGTGTGACTGTCTGGAATCTTTGCTT
This sequence comes from Moricandia moricandioides, assembly GCA_905132885.1. NCBI lineage: Eukaryota > Viridiplantae > Streptophyta > Magnoliopsida > Brassicales > Brassicaceae > Moricandia > Moricandia moricandioides. The sequence goes on from CAJHQQ010000764.1 coordinate 103,919, forward strand.
CCGCCCAATAGTGTTTCACCCTTTTTCCATTTAAGTGAATTCCTCGCCTCTGAAGTTCAACAGGACAACAGCTCCATATGGCCTGACTTCCTTGATGGTGAAGGGACCTTACCAACGAGAACACAACTTTCCATGAAGCTTTGTGTTCGAGTTCCACTGGAAGGTGACATGCTTTACCATAGAGAAAATGCAATGGCGTTGTTCCAAGCGATGTCTAGAGTGCAGTCATGTAAGCCTAGAGTGCATCATCTAGTTTCATAGACCAATCCTTCCTTGTTCTTCATAGTGTCTTTTCCATGATCTCTTTGATTTAACGGTTAAACTTTTACTTGTCCACTGGTTTGACGGTAAAAAGGGATTCCCACTCTATCATGAACTCCATACTTTTTCAACAGCTTTTCAAACACTCTGTTGATGAAATTAGTACCTTCATCACTTATGAAAATCTTGTATATTCAAAACCTGGAGAAATTGATGGTCTAGAAAAAAAGCTTTACAACTACAACAACATCGTTTCTCGGGCTTGTTATTTCTTCCACCCACTTGGACACATAATCGACAGCGAAAAGGATGTACTTATTTCAATGAGAAGAGGGGAGATGACTCGTGAAATTGATTCCCTAACAGTCAAACATTCCACTTTGAGGATGAAGTTCTGTTTCATTTCATGTCTCTTGCTAATATTTCCTCTCCTCTGGCAAGCATCACAGTGAGATATAAAGGACTGAGCATCTTTAAACATTGTGGGCCACCATAACCCTACTTTTAGAGCCTTAGACACTAGTTTAAATATAGCAAAATGTCCGGCGTATTCGTCGTATTCATAACAATGACAATGGAATAACACATAAGGAACTTCTGATTTGGCGATACAATGTTTGTATATTCCATCAGAACAATGTTTGTATAAGTAAGGCTCAACCCAATAATACCTCCAGATTTTTCTCAAAAAAAATTTCTTGGTATAATTTTTGAAATCATACAGTTCTACTCCAGCACCAAGGTAGTTTACGATATCCGTGTACCATGGTCTATTTGAATCAGTCGCAGTCACCATGTACATCCTCAGACTTAAACTTTTACCTCTAGGAGAAACCAGATTCATTTGTAGAGGGCGTCGAACGATGCTCGTGTTTGCGTCATCAACGCTTCTTATGAGATGTCCAAACTCTCCACAAAAAATAGGATTCCACTACATAGACATTTTCGGTGGGTAAGAAATCATCTATTGGAACACCATCTTCAATCCTGATCCACAAAAAATGATCGGTAACATTGTTTTCTAAAAATTTCTTGTCCATGATGTCAAAGTCAAACTCTTGAAGAAGCAATATACATCTTAGAAGCCTTGACTTTGAATGTTTCGTATGCATCAGATATTTGAGGGCAATATGGTCAATGTGCAATCACCTTCGAGCCCATCAAGTAGACCCAAAACTTCTGAAAAGCAAAGATCACAACTAGCACCCTTTTCCCGGTTGTGGCGTAATTTTTATGCGCTTCTTCGAGTGTTCTGCTAGAATAGTAGACACCGTGCAGTTTCTTGTCTTTCTTTTGCCCGATTACAGCTCCTATAGAAAAAAATCGCTAGAATCACACAATATCTCGAAAAGTAGACCCAATATTGGCGTGTACAATAGGGGCATATACTAGAGCATCTTAATTTCTTGAAAAGCCTTAAGACACCTGGGGGTGAAATCAAACTTGACCTCTTTGCAAAGGAGAGCTGTAAGTGGCCTAGCGATCTTACTGAAATCTTTAAGGAACCTCCTATACAAACCAGCGTACACTGAAAACATCGCACATCTCTTATGTTAGTAGGTGACATGTGTGTGTTTATTGTTCTAGCAGGGTATGAATATCCTACACAATTAACTATCAAATTAACCATAATCTTAACACACAAATAATACTCTTGCCAAGAGAGATCAGGTGTAGTACTTAGAGATCGAATCCACATAGAGAAATTGCACACAATAGATTTCTTATTTCTAAAGATTAAGCTAGGTAAATATATATATATATATATAATAGTAGCAAATAATCAGATAAGGAAATATTCCTTATCAAGAGGCATAGATGCAATATGAAAATATGATAATAATGTAAATAAGGAAATATGCTATTAAACTAATTAGATGCAATTGTAAGTATGCTAGACCTAGGGTTTCAAGCTTACATGATTATAGGGAATATGAAGCACAAAAATATAAATATCCTAGAACGCAAATATTAACTATACTGACCTTTTAACACCAACTCTTGTATGCGAGTAAAAGGAAAGACCATCGATCGACGGCTAAGGCCTGATGTCGATCGATGGTGAAATCAGAAGGATGTGTGAACGAGATTTGATAAGTTCACCAAGCTAATTAGACAAGATCTCGCATGCGCCTTGCAACATAGTTCAATGGAGTCTATTCTGGCACATAACCTACTCTCATAGTCGTCCATGTCCTACTTTCGAGATCCTAGTTAGCTACTATAGAATTTAATCATTAAGCACAATAAATTGATGGATATTAATTTAACCTAGCAATCCTACTTTTGGGCTAATCCATGATTGCTATCATTCAACCCTAAATCTAGTTGATAACTACTCAGACATAATCAAAGGAAGAACAATAGTTTGAATATAATGCATAGATAAAATATTGGGGTTCCAATACAAATCTCCATAAGGAGTTCTGAATCTTCTCCCCTAGAAAATCCTAAAACTCTATTTTTTTCCACACACTTGTGCACACAACTCTCCACACACTTTTTGTGTAATACATAAAACATAAATTTAAAACCTTAAAATCTAGGACAAAATTCGTCTAGGGCATCGTCGTCATTTGTCTCTAACTTGGGCTTGAAATCGACTGTCTGTGATTTGGCCATCGATCGATGCCAAGTATGAAACATCGATCGACCTTGGTTTCATAACATCGGTCGACGCCAACGTAGTGTCGTCGATCGACGTCTGTTTTGTACTTCGACTCTCTAAATGATCAGCTACGGATTCTTCTTTTCTAAATGTTCGAGAAGCTCCAAGTATCTCTATATATCTCCAAAACGTACCTGGACCTTTAAAGACTCTTAAACATAGTCTAGAAACGTATAATAGTCCCTAGGTAGAGCCTATAACATGACCTAAAACTGGTAATAAATTGGCTATATCAACTCCCCCAGTCTTAACACTTTGTTTGTCCTCAAGCAAACAAAGCCTGTGAAAGAGGTTTTGAAAAGCGACGACTCACATAATGTCTAAGTATAACTTTCACCCTACTTTGTTGCAACCACATCCTATCAAGTCAATCACAGATAAACTTTATATACTCTATCCTAGTATAACAATCAAATCCATTCTACCAACAACTTAGCAAATGCTACTTGACTCACCCCTCTATTGATTTCATTTATTTGCATGAAATAAAAGTGCAGGCATTACCCTGGAAGTATCGATCAAAGGACATAGGGACACTTACCCCCCCCCCCCGCAAGTTCTGAGCACACATGTAGTCTTCTTTGATTCATTTCCTCTCTCTCTTTTCACTTCTCTCAGTCAATGTCTCCCTTTTTTAGGGCATCTTTTTTTAAATTGACTGAGATATTTGGACAAACTTGCATGAATCAAACCCTAATGGTTTTGCCACCAGATCTTGTTCACTTCTTTTTGACCTTTATCTCTTTTTAGAATCATATGAATCAAGGTTTAATGGTTGTAGCCACCAAATCCTATTCGAATCCTTTTAAAATCTTAAGGGGAGAGAGAGGGGAATCAGAAGCACATAGACTTTTACCTTCCTGACTTGCAGAAGTAATCTGATCCAGTGTATATCAAATCCCAAAGCAAGTAATTAATGTTAGGAATAATGTTGGAAATCAGCTACGGTTCCTTCAAACTTTCTAAGCAAGTGTGATATAGTGCTAGGATGATCCACTTTGGTATCTCTAGTAATCTCTGCAAACAACCTTCTAAGAATGGTGCTTATAGCATGGTTAGTCAATAATAAATCTTGATCATAGTCTCCTTCTTGATTCAATAAAAACTTTTTGGAAAACTTATATAATTATAGAAATAAAACTCAAAAACAAATAAATAGCATTAGTGAACCTCCCTAGACTTAAATTACACTGTCCCTAGTGTAATCCGTTGCTGATTGGCTTAGTAAAAATCCAAATCATAAGTAAATAATTTAAGTAGAAAACTCTATACCTCTCTTTGGAAGAGAGTATCAATTGATGGTAGGCCGTTGTGGTCGATGGTCGCGATCCACTGTCGACTGATGGTGCCTCTATGGTGTCGATCGATGGGGGTCTCAAAAAGTCTGCAAAAACAAATTAAAACTCGAAATAAGTAGTAGTATAAGTAAAAACTAAATAAAAAGTTATTGAACAGTGGGTTGCCTCCCACTCAGCGCTTGGTTATAGTCTTAAGCTCGACGTTTTGAACTTTCTGACTAGTATGGAGGTGGATCAACGCTTGGAAAACAAGTGTCTACATCTTCTTTGCTCTTCTGAAACCATGTACCAAAGCTTCTCATTGCCTCATCTCCTTTGGCTTTCACATACTTTATAATTTCCCTGGCAACCTCCACTGAATCCATTCTCCTTTGTAAATTATCAATATTGCGATGTAGCACTCTAAGCCTGGCAGTTGTAGTCTCTGATATATCCTCCAATTGCTGAGAAATATCTTCTTTCACCAGGCTATGAGAAAAAACAAACTCATCGAACTTGTCTTCTAATTGATTTTATTCTATAGACTTCTGTATGTCGAACTCAGTATCGATCGATGGCATGATGCTGCCGTCGATCGATGTCACTATGTCTGCTCTAATCGCATGATGTCTTCGAACAATATCCAAATCTTGCTTCATCTCATCCATGCGTGTAGATAAACCGTTGAGGCACGTGTATATAGGATAGTAGACATCATCAAGCCTCGTGTAGAAATCATCCAGTGACATCTCTTGAGCTTTGTAGATCTCATGCACAATCTCATCAATCTCTGCTATGTTTTAGGTCTTTTGTTTTTGCATAGACATAGTAATCTTTGATGCATGCTCTCGTAAACATATGTAACTCTGCTCAAACATAGTAGCTCTCTCTAGAACTGCTCTGATGTCTGCTTCTTGCACATTCACTACTCTTCCGTCTATAGCTCGTGCATTACCATTCTCATCTCTGTAGATGCCATATTCATCTTTCTTTTCCCAATGGAAAATTCTTCTGCCATCAGCATCATAAGCTCTCTTTCCATGCTCTATACGATCGTCGATCAATAGTGGGTTTATCCAATCGATCGATCATGGATTTCCTGAACCATAGGGATTAGAAGTACAAAATTGGTGTACTCCTGGAAAGGTAGTGTCGATTGATGCATGATGTCTGTCGTCGATCGATCTAGAATGTCTGGAAGTGTATAAATCATTATGAATCGTCTCGTTATTCTGCTCCTAACTGTCGATCGATGCTGGTACATGTGCATCGATCGATGGTTGTTGATGTTGTCCAAATAAATTTCATGTTCCATTTGCCATAGCAAGGAAATCTGCTACATCGTCCTTAGGTATATGTAGAGTTCTCCCATAAAGAGCCCGTGCATGTCGTTTTGTGCCTCTGAAAATTCTAAACTCATCTGGTCTAAGATAACCAACATCTGTATCTTCTGCTCTTAGTTCTTGTTCTGGTTTGCGTCTGATATCGTTCGATGGCAGTGAGATGTTGTCGATCGATGCTCGATTATCCAATTTCGCGTTCATTACCCGGCCAGATTCTTCCAGTGCTAGGCCGCGAGACTCAATCAGCTATTCCTCTCTGTAATCTGCTTTTTATTCTTCGTAAGGTTCACCGTATCCTCAATATGCCTGATGTGTGTCGATCGATGGTGTATGGTGACCGTCGATCTATGCTCGATAATCAAACTGTTGGCTGAAAAAGTTTCCAACTCCATTAGCCATCGCAAGTATATTTGCCACATTTTCCCTCGTAAAATTTAGAATTCTTCCATCCATAGCTCTTGCGTGACCATCTGGATCTCTCATAATACCGAACTCATCTGGTTGTAGATAAACATATTCCTTCTCACATTTTGCAACTGAATCTAGCTCGGACTCTGAGTTAATACCAATATCGATCGATGTTGATTGGATACCATCGATCGATGTTGATTGGATACCATCGATCGATGTCGATTTCCCAAGTTGATGGGAAACATGAAAAACACCAGCCTCTTCCATAGCAATATCTCGGTATTCGATTATATCTTCTTCTTTGTAATCTTCGTCGTACTCGAGGTAGGCTGGGTTGTAATCGAGATCTGCATGGTAGGTGTTGACTAGTTTTTAAGGGTGAGTATTGATCGATAACAAGGGGTGGGTGTCGACCGATTGTTGAACTGCAAGCTCGTCGATCAATTGTCTCGGCTGGGTATCGATCGATGCTCCATCTTCCAACTCCTCATTGAACTCATAATCGCATAAGCATTTGGTCGCAAGCTCTGCATCATTACACAAATCATCAGAGTAGCTTTGTTCTTATTCTTAACAGGTTCATAAAAATATTTGATCAATTAGAGATAGATACAACCTGTTTAACTTCATATCGCAGATAGTTCCCATAGTGGCCATGAATGCTCTCCCAAGTAGTAGTGAAGAGTTACAATCTATCCTAATGTCCATCACATGGAAGTCTACTGGGACTAGGGTGTTGTTAATCTTCATTGGAACATCTTTTACCATCCCTCTTGAGTTCACTCTTGAGAAGTCTACAAATGTGAAATAATCATTGGAGGGTTCCACTTTCAGGTTCAGCTCATGTGCCATAGTCCTTGGCATAATGCTCACTGATGATCTAGTATCATAGAGGGCATTGGGATATTTGTTGCCCAAAATGAAGCATGGAACCACGAAATTTCCATGATCACTTTTCTTCCTCAGACAAGTCCTCTGCTTCATCTTCTCTCTGAGATGATTGAACATGATTTCTATATCATCACCTGTCTCCCTTGTTTCTCTGAAAAACATCCACAATCTGTGAGTATAATAAGATTCATTAAAAGAAATATCTAGAGGAATTTTGAAAACTCTTTTAGCAAAGCTATCCATCTCTTTTTCATTGGCTTCTCTGCGTTGATGTTTGGGGATATTTTGCTTCCTCTTGGAGTGTCCATCATCTTCTCTATCAAGATCCATAGCTTCAGACATGTATGTATTCTGTTCTGAAACTGTCACTGTTGGACGCACAATCAAACTCGCATTGATGTTCGGCAGTCGAGCTGGTTTTCTCATATATCGATCAATGCTTAGGTCGCATTGTTGATCGATACCTTTATCACTCTGTCGGTCGATGCTCTAAACTCTGTGTCGATTGACATTAGCCGATTCACATGAAGCAACTGATGCTGCAGGAATCTTTGTTGATCGATGGTCATTGCTTGGTGTCGATTGACACCAATGAGAACTGCCGAATGACATAGAAATTTCCACACAAAAGTATCCTTCTTGGAGCTCCTCTCTCTTAACTTCCTACCAATAATCATCATCAATCAATGCATTGACGTGGTGCTTCTGTCCAGCCTCCATTTTCTCCTTAATCAGGCTCTCATGCCTCCTAATGGTCTCACATGTTTGCATCACTTTATTCTCCAACTTCTTCACATGGGTGCTGAGGTTTTCGAACTTGGTATTGAGGTTGAGGTACATACCATCTATTTTCCACTGAAATCCTAAGTCATCTTCTGCGGTCCCTCTAAAACTCTGTCAACCATTTCCTCGATCTTACTTTCCTGAGCTTTTGGAGGAGGATTTTGGTAGTAAGAAGATTCATAAGTCATGTTGTCGTTGAAGGACTTCCGTGGTGATCCCTGATTAAAGTTACTCCTTTGACCACTCCCATAGGAGTTCCTGTTGAAACTTGGATTCCCTTGTCTCTGGAAACCATTCTCATCAATGTAGTTCACATCCCCTTCTTCAATCTCATCATCTCCAGACTCTATTGCTTCTACCTCTGCAAAAGTAACATGCTTCTTGAGAAATTTCTGAACATTATCAAGTTTTGTCTTGACCTCTTCAATTTGCTCCTTGCTCATAGCTGGAGTTGATTTCCTCCTCTCAAGATCTGTGTTCTTGGTACTGCTGATGGATGCGATATTCTCAATCAATCTCGTAGCCTCTTCAGAACTCCTAGTGCTGAAATTTCTCTCACTAGCTGTGTCCAAAGCCATCTGATACTTTAATCCAATACCTCTGAAGAAATTTCTAAGAAGCTGCACTTCGTTGAACCCGTGATGTGGACAAACGCTCTGGTATGACTTAAATTTGATCCAAGAGTTTCTGAAAGACTCTGAAGGTTCTTGTGAAAAATTAGCAATCCTGATCCTCAGATCTTCTACTCTCACGTCATCAAAGAAGTTACGCAAGAAAGCGTTCTTGATGTCAGTCCAGGATGTCAGAGATCCTAGTGGTAGCTTCTTAAGCCAATATGAAGCTTCTCCAGCAAGTGAGTACTTGAAGAGCTTACAAAACAGATAATCCTCAGGGACTCCATTGGCATTAATAACAGCCACTAGATCCTCAAATTGGTCCAGATGATCCATAGGGTGCTCATGTCGCAACCCATGGTAAGGTGTCTGTGCTACAAGTCCAAAGAAAGCGGACTTGATGTCAAAATTGTTTCTCTGAAAAGCTGGAGGACAAATAGCGGATCTGTTGGCGTAGAACTGGACTGGACGGTTGTAGTCAGCTAGTGTTCTCTGAGGAGCTTGGGCGTTACCTTCAGCTTGAGCTACTGCAGCTTCTGCTTCTGTTTCTTCTTATATATTAGGGATTACAGTACCCTGATCGTCTATCTTCCAACATGCTGCATTACGCAGATGACCGTTGAGGTTATGCAAGTCTCCATTATCATCCTGAACCAATACTAAAGTCGCAACCATCTGAACTCGTCTGCTATTGTCGATCAATGTGGGTAATTTGTTGTCGATCGATTCTGCGTGATCAATGTCGGTCGATGCTCAAGTTCTGATATCGGTTGATTCTCGAGTTCTGATGTTGGTCGATGTTTTCCGTTAAGAATTGTCGGTCGACACAATGTAGGTGATGTCGATCGATGCTTGTCGTCTTTCTTTTCGGATCATACGTTCGAGTTTCTCTGGGTATGAGAATAGTAGTTCTTGTCCTTTATTGCTCCTGGATCTCTTTTGTATGTACCTGAAAAACAAAGAAAAGGAAAAATTTAGTAACTTGAAAGTAAAAACAGACCTAGACTAAATCCTAGAAATTAAATCTAATGGCGATCAATGCTCCCTGGCAAGGACACCAAATTTGACATGTGTGTGTTTATTGTTCTAACAGGGTATGAATATCCTAAACAATTAACTATCAAAATCTAAACACACAAATAATATTCTTGCCAAGTGAGATAAAGTGTAGTACTTAGGGATCAAATACACAGAGAACAATTGCACACAATAGATTTCTTATTTCTAAAGATTAAACTAGGTAAATATATATATATTAGTTGCAAATAATCAGTTAAGGAAATATTCATTATCAAGAGGTATAGATGCAATATGAAAATATGATAATAATGTAAATATGGAAATATGCTATTAAACTAACTAGATGCAATGTAAGTATCCTAAACCTAGGGTTTCAAGCTTAATGGATTATAAGGAATAGGAAGGAATAGGAAGCACAGAAATGTAAATATTCTAGAACTCAAATATTAACTATTCTGACCCTTTTAACTCCAACTCTCGTATGTGAGAAAAAGGAAAGACCATCGATCGACGGCTAAGGCCTGATATCAATCGATGGTGAAATCAGAAGGAAGTGTGAGCGAGATTTGATAAGTTCACCAAACTAATTTGTCCAGCTCTTGCATGCACCTAACAACCTAGTTTAATGGAGTTTATTCTAGCACAGAATCTACTCTCGTAATTGTGCATGTCCTACTTTTGAGATCCTAGTTAGCTACTCTAGAATGCAAGCATTAAACACAACTCAATTGATGGAAATTAATTTATGCTAGCAATCCTACTTTTAGGATAATCCATGATTGCTATCATTCTACCCTAAATCTAGTTGATAACTACTCAGACGTAATTAAAGAAAGAACAATAGTCTGAATATAATGCATAGATAAAATATTGGGGTTCCAATAAAAATCTCCCTAAGGAGTTATGAATCTTCTCCCTTAGAAAATCCTAAAACTCTAATGTTTTCCACACACTTGTACACTCAACTTTGCACACATTTTTTGTGTAATACATAAAGCCTAAATATAAAACCCTAAAATCTAGGTCAAAACTCATCCAAGGCATCCTCTTCATTTGTCTCTAACTTGGGGTTGAAATCGGTTGTCTGTGATTTAGCCGTCGATCGATGTCAAGTATGAAACATCGATCAACCTTGGTCTCGTAACATCGGTCGACGCCAAGGTAGTGTCATCGATCGACATACTATGTCTTGTACTTCGACTGTCTAAATAATCAGCTACGGATTCTTCTCTTCTAAATGTTCGAGAAGCTGCAAGTATCTCCATATATGTCCAAAATGTACTTGGACCTGTAAAGACTCTAAAACATAGTCTAGACACACATAATAGACCCTAAATAGAGCTTTTAAAATGGCCTAAAACTAGTAATAAATAGTCTATATTAGTAGGTGCTCGTAATCATGTCATGGCCTCAATCTTAACTATGTCTACTTCGATACCAACTATTGAGAGATCGTGTCCCAGAACAATCCCGCTAGTGACCATAAAGTGACAGTTCTCCCAATTTAAGACTAAGTGCTTCTCTTCACATCCAACTAGGACTTTGCACAAGTTGTCTAGACATGACGTAAAATCAGACCCATATACTGAGAACTTATACATGAAAACATCTGTGAAGGCTTGAATCATGTCTGTAAAGATAGACATCATACACCTCTGGAAGGTAGCGGAGCATTACAAAGTCCAAAGGGCATTTTGCGATATGCAAAGGTGCCACAGGGACAAGGAAAAGTAGTTTTCTCTTGATCATCATGATGGATATGAATCTGAAAGAACCCTGAATAGCCATCGAGGAAACAATAGTATGGATTATTCGCCAGCCTCTCTAATATCTGATCGATGAAAGGTAAAGGGAAGGGAAGTGGTTTTTTCTTGTCGTAGCATTCAATTTCCTGTAATCTATGCACATCATGTGCCCAGTCACATTCCTCGTTGGAATCAGCTCGTCTTTATCATTCTATACCACTGTACTCAACCCTTTTTAGGAACGACGTGTATTGGACTGACACAATTGCTATCTGAAATCGGATAAATAACCCTTGCATTCAAAAGATTCATGATCTCCTTCTTTACAACCTCTTTTAAATTTGGGTACCTCCTTTGATGCTCAATAAATGACTTTGACTCATATTCCAGGTGAGTCTTATGCATGCATAAGTCAGGAGAAATATCTGAAAGTTCATCAAGAGAATAGCCAAGAGCTTTGTGATACTTACACAGCTTGTTTAGCAGTAAAGTGAGTTATGCATTATTCAAATTAGCATTAACAATAACATGATAAGAATTCTCATTGAGTAAAGCATATTTTAGGCCTGCTGGAAGTGGCTTGAGTTCAAATTTTGGTGCTTTTTCCAAGTTCCACTCACAGGGTGCATGAGGGCGTTGATTGAAGAAATCATGGTATCGTTCGATGCTCTTTTAAATATCGAGTTATTCCTTCGCATCAAGATACATAGCTTCCTCATTTGCATCCATCAATCTTATGTACTTAGTACTCAGTCATCTAGGTATCATGTGACATTACATAAGCAGTCATAGCTCTTTCCAAAAGATCGGTACAACACATTTCTCTAAATGATTCCTCAGCTATTTTGTAATATGGTCCACAAAGAATGTTTGGCCATCTGTCATAGGTCTCTTGGCAAGTTTCTCCATGTATAAATTCATCAACATATCACCAACATTCAGACCTATGTGTTCCCTTCTTACGTCTATTATCGTGCCAGCTGTGGCCATGAATGGCCTTCCCAATTATAAGAGGATCTTTAGGCTCCCGTCCATACTTCAACACTGCAAAGTATTTGGGCTTAAGGCATTCACTTATCTTTATGGGCACGTCTTCTAGAATAACTTCTTGAATCCGAACAGATAAGTCATCAGCCCAAGGGTCATTGCTACCGAATAAGGCATCACGTTCATAATAGAGCCTAGATCATAGATGAATCTCTAAAATATTGTAGTGAAAATGTGGCAATATAGAAAAAAGCTGGCAGTATCCGAAAGCTTATATGGAATCCTCTCATGTATCACAGTGCTAACTTGCTAAGAGATCATCATAACACCCTAGTCAACACTCAGATCATCTGTCACCATTCGCTTCACATAATTTCTAGTAGTAGGAGAGGTTCTAATGGTATCATTAAGAGGCATCTCTACAATGATCTTATCGAAGATATCATTGCATATGGCATCGTCCAATTCCTATTTGGCTTTCTTTGGTTTCTTGGGAATGGGAATCTTTGGCTTGTGGCCCTCTCTATAACCAGCTTCGAAGAACTAGATGGTTGATCATCTGACTGAATATGGCGCCGATCGACGCTTGGATGTCGTTTATTAAACGCTCTTGGAAACTTGTGGCTCCGCTTCATCATGATTGTCTGGTTGTAGAATTTGGACTTCCAACAAGATCTGATCTTTGTTTTTCTAGGGAAGGCGTAAAATGATGTTCCGGAGCCTCGAACGACGTTCTGGAGCGTATAACGACGTTCCGGAGCGTCGAGCAACAATGACAGTGGTTCTTCGTCTCCAACATTTTTGAGATCCACAAATTCATTTATGGTGATCCCGTTGCTTAAGTTTGGATTTAGCTTCTTTCCACTTCTCAAGGTGACAACTCTTATAGCACGCCTCGGATTAGTACCGGTCTTTCTTGGAAGAAATACTTCTTCCCTTCTGAAAAATCCAGCTGTTTGTGCAACCTGGCTATCCAAATCCTTCACCTGGTCACTTAGAATTTCAAAATTTTGTGTCATATCATCATATAAAAAAAAACTTCAAGTCGAAGTTTGTAGCCATCTTTCGCTGTTCTGCAAGGACCTGATCTAATTTCAATTCGGTTCTACTAGGTTTTCTGCTCCCTCGCTGGTCATTGAACAACTTGCCTCCAGAACTAACTCCATCGATATGACACACTTGCGCTTTCTCCTCACATGAGAAGGTCTCAGTTGCATTTGCAAACCGAAATCGTCTCTGGGTACCGGTAGAGTGTGGACTGAGTCTAAACTTTCTCTTATTTCAGCTATGTAGCCCATATCCCCGTCCTCAATCAATTTCCTTCTCTCAGTGTCAAACTTCTTGAAGTTATCGCTAGATGCCATATTTTCAATCAGCCTTTGTTGCATCTTCAGGTCACCTAGTAAATTTCCATTGCTAGCAATATCGAGAGATGTTTGGTAATTCTGGTTGAGATCCCTGGAAAAAATACAAATCACTGAGGCTCCAAATAAAAATGTGCTAGCAGTCTCACAGGTATTTTCTGAATATTCTCCAAGAACTTTTGAAGTATTCATTGACACCCTAGGGAAACATACTGATCTTGTTTCTTAGCTCGCAATACCTCACATCATCGAAGAAGTTGTTGATTAAGTCATTTGTAGTATCTTTCCAACAAGTCAAATATCTCAGCTGTAGTTGTTTCAGCCTACGCTTTTAGCAAGAGAATGTGGAAATTTTTTTTGCAGTAAGTAGTCTTCAGAGACTTCAATGCACTTGATATTATATTTTCAAACATCTCAACATGGTCCATCAGATTCTCATCAGGCAGACCTGTGAAAGGACTCTTACTCAAACATCTCAAGATGGTCCATCGGATATTGAGAGTTGTTTCCTTGATTTCCCTGAAAAACATCCACAATCTATGAGTATAATATGCTTCATCAAATGGAGTATCTAAACAAAATTCTGAAAACTCTTTGGCAAAGCCATCCATCTCTTTTTCATTAGCTTCTCTTCTAAAATGTTTAGGAATTTTCTTTTTCCTCTTAGAATGTCCCTCAGTTACTTCCTTAACAATCATAGGCTCTGATTTATCAGTATACTGCTCAGATGTATCTACGGGCAAATTTCTAGTAGTATTGATTAGGCGTGCATTGAGACTTGGTAGACGAACTGTCTCTACTATAGGAAATTGTTGATCGACGCTCAGCTCTCTTCATCGATCGATGTTCGTTGATTCTCAGGATCCCACTAATTTTTCCGGGAGTATCGATCGACGCTCAACACTTGGTGTTGATCGACCCCAGTGCAAACTGCCGAAAGACGTGGAGCTTTCAACACGAAAATATCCTTCTTGGAGCTTTTCTCTCTTCATAATTTGCCAAAAATCATCATCTATCAAGGCATTGACGTGGTGATTCTGAATAGCTTCTCCCTTCTCCTTAATAAGAGCTTCTTGTCTCCTAAAGGCTCACTTGTCTGAACCACTTGATTCTCCAATTTCTTCGCATGGTGTTGAGAGTCTCAAACTTGGTATTCAGAATTGTGTACACAATGTCTTACTTCCCGCTGAATTCCCTTGTCATATTATGTTTTCCTTCAAGAACTCTATCAACCATGGCTTCAATATTTCTCTCCTAAATCGCTATTGGAGGATTCTAATAGTAGGCAGCTCCATAAGTCATGTTGTTGTTGTTGTAGGAATTCTGCTGCTGTGAACCCTGGTTGTAATTACCCCTCTAACTAGTGTCATAAGAGTTTTTGTTGTTGCCTTGATTCTCATATCTATGGAAACCATTACCACCAATGTAGTTCACATCTTCTTCTTCCTTTTCATCACTTCCAGACTCTGTGGCTTCTACATCCAGTTTTTCTTTAACTTCTTCAATTTTGCTTCTTACTCAATGCAAGAACTGATTTCTTCCTCTCGTAATCAATGTTCTTGGTGTTGTGCTAGATGCCAAGTTCTCAATCATCTTTGTAGCTTCTTCTGGACTCCTAGTGCTGTAATTTTCTCCCTATATGTGTCTAGAGCCATTTGGTATGATAAATTAATACCCCTGAAGAAAGTGCTAAGCAATTGCACTTCATTAAATCTATGGTGTGGATAGTCTCTCTGGTAAGATTTGAATATTATCCAGGAGCTTCTGGAAAATTTAGTAGGCTCACGTGTGAATGTAGAAATATTGCTCCTCAAATCCTTAGCTTGTGCATCATCAAAGAAATTACACAGGAAAGCGTTCTTGTTGTATGGCAAGGATGTAATAGATCATGATGGTAACAGCTTAAGCCAATATGAAGTTTCTCCAGAAAGTGAATACTTGAAGAGATTGGATAAAAGTCCTTAGGGACTCCATTGGCTTTAATAGCAGATACTATATCCTCAAACCGCTCCAGATGATCCATTGGATGCTCATGTCGTAGACCATGATATGGTGTATGTTCCACTAATGTGAAGTAGGACGGTTTGATCTCAAAATTGTTCCTAAAAAAATCTGGAGGACGAATGGCTGATCTGTTGACATACAACTGATCTGAATGCTTGTAGTATGCCAAATTTCTAGTTTGAGCAACTTGGGCATTAACTTCAGGTTGAGCTAGTGCAGCGTCTGCTTCTGGTTCTGGTTCAGGGATTGCAGCCCTCTGATCATCTATCTTCTGACATGATGTGTTCCGCCGATGACCTTCAAGATCATACAGGTCTCCTCTCTCATCCCTAGTCATAATCAAAGTCGCAACCATCTTTGCTTGCGAAGTACCTTCGATCGATGGTAAAGTGCTACTGTTTATCGGTTGTTCAAGATAAGTGTCGATCGATGCTTGACGCTTCCTTATGTGGATGTTGCGTCTGAGTGCTCTGGATCTGAGAAAAGTAACTCTTGTTCCTTGTTGCTTCTGGTACTGTTGGGCATGCACCTGAAAGACAAGAAAAAAAAAGAACTTGTAAGTAAAAAGTAAATAAAATAAAGTCTAGTGGATGAAGAAAATATTACATCCATCCGAGAATGGCCAAGTCCAAAAGCATTTGGTGAAGTACCATGGACTTGCAGGCTTCTATAGACGTTCTGTGAAAGACTAGAACTATAGTAGCCCCACTTACTGAAGTTATCAAGATAGATGTTGGGTTCAAGTTGGGAGAAGAACAAGAATCACCCTTTCAATCCTTAAAAGAGAAGCTTATGCATGCACTCCTTTATTACCTGATTTTCTTAAACATTTGAGTTCGTGTGTGATGCCTTTGGTGTAGGTATTTGCAGGAAAAAACTTTTGCTTACTTTAATGAGAAGCTGGGAGGAGCAACATTAAATTACGCCACTCATGATAAGGAGATGTATGCTTTTGTTTGTGCTTTACAAATGTGGCAGCATTATTTATGGCCTAGGAGTTTGTTATACATATTGATCATGAGTCTCTCAAGTACTTAAAAGGACAAAATAAGCTCAACAAGAGGCATATACCAGGTGGGTTGAGTTTATTGAAACATTATCTTATGTAATCAAATACAAACAAGGTATGGAAAATATAGTTGTTGATGCACTATCTTGAAAGTATGTTATAGTGACTACTCTTGATGCTAAGTTGTTAGGATTTGAACAACTTAAAAAGATGTATGAAACTGATTCGGATTTTATGGAAGCTTACAAAACTTTTGAAAAATTCGTTGCTAGTCACTACTTTAGGTAAGATGGATTTTTTTGTGTGTGATGAACTTATCTAAGCGAGATTTTTTCGCCAGAGAAGCTCATGGTGAAGGCCTAATGGAGAATTTTGGGATTAGCAAGACTCTTAAAGTTTTTTAGGATCACTTATGTTGGTCGCGTATGAAAAGAGATGTTGAGAGGATATGTGATAGGTGTGTTACATGCAACAAGCTAAGTCTAAGGTTTAGCCTCACGGTTTCTACACTCCTTTACCCATCCTTACTCGCCCTGGGAATGGCATATCTATGGATTTTGTTGTGGGTTTGTCTAGGGCCAGAAAAAGAAAGGATTCTATCTTTGTGGTTGCTGGTAGATTTTCTAAGATGGTGCATTTTATAGCATGCCATAAAACTGCTGATGCATGACATGTAGCAAGTTTCTTCTTTAAGGAAGTAGTTTGTTGCATGGGATGCCTAAGACTATAGTATTAGATAAGTGTACTAAGTTCCTGATTATTGTGGAAAACTCTTTGGTTAAGTTAGGAACTAAGCTTATATTTTGAACTACATGTCATCCGCAAACTGATGGAAAAACTGAGGTATTTAATAGAATTTTAAGAACTCTTTTGCGTGCATTAATCAAAAAGAATCTGAAATCTTGGGAAGAATTTTCCACACGTTGAATTTGCATATAATCATGCTATGCATTTTGCTTGTAAGTATTCATTTTTTTAAATCGTTTATGGGTTCATTCTCACATCAACTTAGGTAATCTAATACTTATACCTTTGAGTGAAAATGTTAGTGTTGATAAGAAATTGTCTGAACTGGCTCAACAGATTCATGAAGATGCTAGGAGAAACTTGGAGAAGAACCAACAAACTCTATGTTAAAAATGCAAACGAAGAGAGGCGCCAATTAATTTTTGAAGTTGGCGATCAAGTATGGGTTCATTTGAAGAAGAAAAAATTTCCTAATGTAAGAAATCCAATCTAATGCCTACGATTAATGGTCCATTCAAAATAACCAAAAAATCAGAAACATAGCTTACCAACTCAATTTGCAAGGTAAGTCTAATGTGAGTTCTAAATGTTGCTGATTTGGTACCATTTTTGCAGATAAACAGATTTGTGGTAAAATATTTCTCAAGAGGGAGAGGATGATATAATCATGGAAAACAAAAAGGGATTAGAGCAGGAACCATGACGCTGACCTTGTAGATGAGGAAGAGTCGATAACTGAGGATGCTTTCGCTATTCAAGATGGCCATATAACCCATTCTAGAGCCAAGAAGCTCAAGGAAGCATTTGGAGGAATACTCAAGGAAGCTTGGAACCAAGAGGAGTGCTTAGGTCGAGATGGACATCATCATTAGAGACACTTGATCACCATTCAATCCAATCAAAATTCAAGCTGATCAACAAATAGAAAAGTAATTTGTGTGTGCTCTTTCTCCCAAATTTTGGTTTATCCCACATGGTTTTCCAAAATGAGGGTTTTAATGAGGCCACAAGTTGCTTTCATATCACATATTTTGTTGATCCATCAACCATGTCCATCAAAGAATTTCCAAACAAAATATTCTAAGTCTATTTCTTTTAAATTTCAAAATCAGTTTAGTTTTTGGATTTTATTGTTGCTGGTTGCCATAGATTGGGTAGTTGATGTAATGAGATTCTAGGCAATATCAACACTCTAGAATGATAGAACATGGATAGACATTGCTGTAGGATGTTGTTAAGCCTCTAAAAAGGGTTGTAGATTGAATGGTGACACAAGAGCACCAAGAAACCCTTGACACTCTTTAAGATCGAACTCCCTCAATATGACCCACCAAATTTTTTTTGTTGGATATTACCCACCAAAAAAAGAGAAAAACTCAAAAGAGATTTTGATAAAAACATTGCTACTTTGTTCTGAGATAGACACAAAATTATAAAAGGATAATGAATCTTGTACATGCACAAGGTTCCCTCGAAATTATTAGTTTTTGTTTTATTTGTTTATGTATGTTTATTTTATTCTAATTACAATTTTATTTACAAATTTCCTTTGTGGTGTTATAATTGATTTTACAAAATATTCAACTTTGCATGCTATTTATTTCTAAAATTCTAAAATCACTACTTTAAGAACTGATTTTAAATGTTTAAGTTATTTTTGATTTAACTTCTACCGACTTATTCTTGAATTTCTTAACAAAGTCACCAACTTTAATTGTTGCCTAAATATGATTTCCTATGGAATAATGAGAATATAAGTAAGACATTGTATAAAATTGAAGAATAAAATTTTGATATCTATAACTTTAGAATCATCAGAAATTGAAAAATGTGAGTTTAAAAAGTTCTCTTTATCATTATTCAAAACCATTTAAAAAAACGGTTCTTTTGAGATATTTCTTCCAAAGATTTATAATGTTCGCTTTGATCTTGCATGTGTCCAAAAAACGATAACGCAATTAGTGGATTTGTCACTTCGAGATGAGTATAACCGAGAAGAGCTTATCCAGTTAACTTCCCCAACTTCATTATGCATCGAGCAGTCTTCTCTTTTACAGCCCTGGATGAGCCAGGTACAAAATGTAATTATATACGGTTTGGGTCTGGTTCATGCATGTCGTTTTGTTCTGATTGAGCTAGTGGTATTACTTTTTAATGTCTGCATTTAGATAGTGGAATTATCATTAGGTCAAGGTGTTGATATGACTCTAGGAGAAGCCAACATAAAGATGCTGCAACAAATGTATTGTGAATAATTGTTATATAGTATAGAATAAAACTCAGCTAAATACTTGAGAGATCTTGATCGCATTCGAGTGGTTACTAAAATAATTTAGTAATAAAAATATTAATATATATTGCTTTTTATATAAAATTGCTCTTTGATAACAATAAGGTTCTAAAGAGAATTTATTAATAAAAATAAACTATTTACAATGACAATTGGTATGAATTAATTTCATTAAATCAATGTAATAAACTGTTGTGAGAGTTAACGTGAACACGACACGTAAGAAACTGACTTGTCAAATAATATTATAGAGATGATGAGTTTCTTTTAGGGTCAAGAGGCTATGTATTCTCCAAGGATCTATACATGAACTGATACTATGGAAAGCACATGAAAGAGGATTTATGGGACATTTTGGAGTGGACTAGACCCTCAACATTTTGGCCGAGCACTTGCACTTATTTTGCCTGCACTTGAAGAGAGATGTGAAACGCTTCTATGCTAAATGCATCACTTGCATTAAGGAAAAATCCATATCACATCATCATGGTCTTTATGTTCCATTACCTATTCCTAACATGCCTTGGGTAGACTTGTTTATGGATCTTTTAGGATTTCCAAAAATTAGGAACACGGATTACATCTTTGTGGTGGTTGATCGTTTCTATAAGATGGCACACTTTCTTCGTTGCTACAAAGCCAATGAGGCTACACAAACGGTTGACTTGTTCTTCAAGGAGGTAGTAAAGCTTCATGGAATTCCAAGGACATTGTGTCTGATCGAGACCCCAAGTTTCTCAGCTACTTTTGGAGAACACGTTAGAGGAAGCTAGGCACCAAGTTTTTTTTCTTAATATCTTGCAATCCATAAATTTATGGGAAAACTTAAGTTTTCAACAACACAATCTCCACCCTCCTAAGGGCCACATTTAGTAAACTTTTGAGGAATTGGATAGATTGTTTACCATTTGTTGAGTTTCCCTAGAATTGTGTGTCGCACTCGGTTATGAAGCTTTCACCTTTGATATTGTTGAAGGATTTAAGCAGAGATATTGTTGGACTTAGTCACCATTCCAAAAGATCAAATGTCAATTCAAGATGGGATTACAAAGGCCGAGCTATTCAGAAACTACATAGACCAAGGAGAATTAGGAAAATAAGAACCAGAAGACCAAGGCATACATCGACCAAAGGAGGAAGGAGGTCACATTGAACCCGACAATTAGGTTTGGTTATACTAGGATCAGAAAGATAACAGGAGCAAAGCAATAATTTGGCACCATTTCATTTTTTACTTATCTTATTTCGATATATATGAAACTATTATGAGATTAGAACTTTTTCAAGAGGGGAAGAATGATGCAATATCAAAAACCAACCCTAACCCGGCCACCCAAATTCCGACCATGAAGTTAGCTCCAAGGACCTAGTCCGGAGCAAGGGATTTGAGAAAATGTTTCAACTGGCCAGTTAAAGTATTCCTTACCCAACCGATCCATCTAATAGCCTGGATGACCTCACCAGCCGGTTTGAGAAGCTCAACCTCAACAAGAAGACAACCAGCCCATAAAAATATCCCACTTCAAGACCTCAGCCCAACAGGTGTACTTGAAGATTTCGGTCCAATTCCAGCCAACAAAATATATGAAGAACAAAACCGGCCCAGCTCAAGCCATCAAAGAGTGGTCCAAACTTCCATCCATCTATGACCTCAACTTTCCTTTCATTGAACCGATCCAACCTTAACTTAATCCAACTACTTCACCTAGATAACAAGCAATCAAGAAACGAATCACAAAGGAGTCTATGGGTCTGCAGAGTCAAACAAAATCATTGTCGACCAACCAAATAAAGTAAGCTATAACTTCACTCTGATGATTTATTTGACTAACATTCTCATGTTTCTTTGTTTCCTTGTTTCCTTGTTTGTTTCATTTCAATTTGAATAATTCAAATTAAGCACTTTGTTAGCCTTTTTAGGTTCTAGACTGATTTTATGCATGGTCATTGGTTTTAAGTTATCTGTTAGGGAAAAGCTGCATTAGATGATTCTATAGATTCCTTACGAGCAGTCATGTATCATTTACAATTAACAATAAACAAAACAAAGTTTTTTTACCTTACCAAAGTTTTTTAAGTCTTTTGACTGTGTGTGAAACAGCACAAGAGCAATTGAGTTATCAACGTTTTCTCCAAGAATTTTGTGACGTCCATTTATTCTATCCCTAGACCATCCATTTTTCTTGCCGAAGAGTGTTGAACAACAAATCGGTTAGCACCCATGCGATCACCATCGCTCAACCTCGACCATCGCCCATGTTCCTGTCTGGTTGACCAAAATGTAAAGTCCGTTCTGAAACTTACATCACCCTCAGTAAAAAGAACCAAATTTTTAGACATCAAATTATTGGAATGGGAAACACCTTATTCTCTTTTGTGTAGTCGTTTGAAGCCTTTCACTTTGCAAAGGATAATCCCGTTTGAAAGACGTGTCTAGCAACCATAACGAGAGATCACACCTTCTCTCCACATAAAATGCATCTACTCTATATTGACGAATATCCCACCAGAGTGAATCACCCCTGGTAATGCAGATATTTTCTGGATACTTATTCATAGAGTTTCATCTCAGATATGAAATATGAATTTTATAAATTAAAGTTCCATTTTGCAGCCTCACAAGACATACAAAATGATACTTAAAGACACCGTTCTCTTTTCTAGACTCATTTAAAATTAAATATCCAAATATGGTATCTAAGAAAAAGATTCAGTGGATTAGTAGCTAATTACCAAAATGTACATTCTAATTGGTTAAGTAAGATCTGACTTGCTCAATTAATGACCTGGCCAGCGACAGTGGACAAATCTCACTAGATCATGTGTGGAAAAGTTATATGACTAATAAAATATTGGACGTCAGCCTAGTATCAGTACTTAATTAAGAAACCCTAAACATTGATCAATTATTGGTCATGTTTCTATTATTTATCGTTTATTCATTAAACGAAAGGTTAGCCTAAAATGGCAACTAGTCAATAATGACTTTACGGATTCCAGTAAAACAATAAATAATTTAGAATAGTTAGCAAATAAACCTATATGAAACTAATCGTTTTCTATTTTGGCCATAAGATAGATTGTTTGCAAAGTAGTCAGTTTAACCAAAAATAAAACCATATTTTCCATAAGCGTACATGAAGACAATTCTTTGATGGATAACTAAATTATATGGCTTTCTAAAAATAGCTAAAAATCGAACATCTATTATGTTAGTACCTAATTATTAAATACATGTGCAGTGAAGCGTAACCTTCCCACTAAATCAAGGAATAATACAGAGAATTTTGTTAGCTACAAGACAAGACAAAACAGCCCAGCTCTGACCACCACCTTCTTTCTCGAACCCCAAAAGAGTGCATGAGCGGAATTAGTTTTGTCCTCTTATTAATGGATTTTCAATAGGCAACAAATTTTAATTCAAAGTAAAGTTACCCATACTTTTTATATGTATGATAAATATGGTGGTAGCTTAATCAATAAGTATGTTATTGCCAATAAAAACAATCAATAAGTATATTATGATTATGAGGGAGGTGATTGGGTGCCATCTGACATTCAGTAGTTGTTCACTGAAACAAAGAAAAAAACAATTTATCAAAGTTAACCATTATGTTCTTTGCCTATCAAGTGCCTTCAAGTTAACCATTATGTGTGTTATCTGATTTTTAGTAGACCAGTAAAGTCGCAAAACAGTATTGAGACTGATTGTTGAGATTCTTATATCAAACAACTAACCAACCTTTTATGAGGAAACACTGTAAAATATTATGTTGTTGTTGTCAAAAATGTATGAAAGAGTCATATTTAGATATTAATGTCCTGAAGAAACATCTATATAATAGGAGTTTAGACCTAAGACCATCTTTAATCCGGGTCTCTTATGATGGGGTTCTTAATTTGATTTGACCTTTTTTTTTCTTACACTTTTCAGATAAGAGACGTCTCTTAGACCATCATTAACCCCAGTTAAAAACTAAAAAAAGTTAAGAACCGACTCTTAAATAAGAGTTCTAAGAGCCGAGTCTTAGCGGAAAAGTGTAAAAAAACAAAAAAGAAAAAAGAAAAAGTAAAGAACCCTAGTTAAGAAATTTTGGTTAATCATGCTCTTATATCTCTAATTTAAGAGACGGTTCTTAAGTTTTCTTAGTTAAAATTAAGAAACGTTTCTTAAGAAAAATAAGAACACCTTGATAAGAGACTTGCTTTAAGGATGCCCTAACTAGTATGTATCGTTTTCGCATGAGGAATGTAAAAGTGCAAGTGAGTAGTATGAGCATGGAAACATGTTTTATGGTATGGTTACATGATGAAGATAAGTATTTGAAATATTTTCAAATATTTTATTATTTATTTTATTAATTAGGATAAATATCAAAGGTTTTCATAGTTTTTATGTTTTCATATAAACAGTTTTTTTACTTTATACCTTGAAAGAAATTTGATTCAATTCATCTATTTTGAGAAGTTTTGAATAAAATTCGATTAAATTCATTTTTTTCAAGAAGTTGGTCTCATGAAACTATCGAAAAAAACTCTTGATTGATCTAAGAACATGTTTCTAAGAACATGTCTCTAAGAATTCTAAAGTTCTTTGATCGAACGTTTAACTCATCTATCCACTACATCATTACACGTATTTTATGAAGGTACAAATTTGTTTTTTTTTTATAATAGTAAGGAAGAACCTAACGTAAAAGTAAAACAGCTTATGATATGTTAAAAAAAATCAGCTCATTTAATACAAGGGCTTCTACATAATTATTGGCATCTAGTTAGGATGGTAAAATATAAAAAATCTAAATAATATTTACATGGATTTATGGGCTGAACTAATTAATGAAACAAAACGAATGGTACTTGCCAATCACTAATAAATTGAAACGTTTTTATCGCTCGGAAAAAACATTGGAATCAATGTTCAAAATCTATAACGACTCATTCTGAGTTTGAGGGACTCAGTGCAAAAAAAGTTTATCATGATTTAAAATCGTGATGTTAAACCATTATAAATGCTTTAAAATCACAGGATTCAGAACGGGATCTCCAATTATCTAACAAAAGTTTGTATTTATTGGGTTTTCGATGAACAACAATAAACGTTGAACCAAAAAAGAAAAGGGCACAATAAACAAATGCAAAGGGACAAATTCGTCAAAAGAAAAACAGTGATGAGTTGTTGCAGACGTCTGAATATAAAAGACCACATAGCTCCGAATAAAAGATGTGTCTTTTATTGTCATCTCTTTCACAAACCCCCCAATCTCCAGCAAGAAGACTATCTCTCTTTGTCTCATCCCCCGCCACACACGTCACACGTGTGATCTATTTATCATCATGAGCTCGTCCCCGGTCGTGAAAGGCCTAACCGACGAGGAGCACAGAACCCTCGAACCGGTTATCAATACATATCACCAGTTCGAACCGGACCCAACCACTTGCACCTCTCTCGTAGCCCAAAGAATCGAGGCCCCCGCCTCCGCTGTTTGGCCTCTCATCCGCAGCTTCGATAACCCACAACGCTACAAACACTTCGTCAAAAGCTGCCGCCGCGTCTCGGGCGATGGCGGTGTCGGAAGCGTCCGTGAAGTGACTGTAATCTCCGGCCTCCCAGCTTCCACTAGCACCGAGCGGCTCGAGTTTCTCGACGATGAACACCGTGTCCTGAGCTTTAGGGTTGTTGGCGGAGAGCACCGGCTTAACAACTACAAATCGGTGACGTCGGTCAACGAGTTCTTGAATGAAGATTCCGGCAAGGTCTACACGGTGGTTCTTGAATCCTACACCGTTGATATTCCCGAGGGGAACACGGTAGAGGACACCAAAATGTTTGTGGACACTGTCGTCAACCTCAATCTTCAGAAACTTGGAGTTATCGCCACTGCTGCACCCACACATGATTAATTTCTAAATTTCATTTTCTTCTAGTAATTTCTTTCCCATCATTATTTACTTAACTTGTGAGATCTTTTTCTTTCTATTTTAAACTATTGGAAGCAAATATTTGCCTGAATTCCGTGAAGGAAAATAATGTTGCGTAAGGCATATCATTTTTTTTTTTGTTAAAAGTAAGACATATCATTTCTCCTTTGTTTCCAATAAATGGCTAATGTCTCTAGTTATTTTGTCCTATTTTCTTATGATGAATTCGACATTTCGAATCAAAGATAGTAATAATATTCGTACGTTGGTAAGAAAACCTTCAAAATCTGATAATTTGAATTTGGTATAAAGTTGTAGTGGTAAAAAATACTGAAATATCCAGAAAGAAATCCATTATTAAATTAAATTAATAAATGGTAATTTTGGATCAAATAGAATGGTAATTTTCTCTATAAGTAAAATATTCTTTTGATTAATGGCCTAGATTGATGTAGAAGTTATTTTCTTTCTTTTTGTTTCTTTAAAGAGCTGGAAAGGAGAAATGTGTCACATTATGCATGCAGTCATGTGAACTTTCGATGAGGAGTTGTGTCTCCGCAAGTTGGTTTTACCTTTTCAGATGGAAAATATCCTTTTCTACTGGTTTAGAGTCATATTATTATTTCTCCGAATGGCTTTAGAATCAAGTGAAATTTGGAAAGGAGACTCAGCCGCCTAGGTCTTTTTGCACAGATCTGCCGCCTCCCCAATGGTTTGGCTCCAATTCATATCTACGTGGGAAGTCACAAAGGTTAAATCGTTTTTGTCATTGTCTTCTACGGTTATGTTCCAAGCTTTTGATCTCGGTGATTCCTCAGTCTTTTAGAGAAATATAAAGAGTTAAGCTTGTGTTTCAAATCCTAATAAATTTTATCTTTGAATGGAAAGAGCTGCACGGCTTACATCTTGGTGTACTCAAGTCAGCTTTATTTCACCTCGATAATGATCTTCTGAATCATGAAGGGTTGAGGTCTTTGATATTGGAATTGTGTGGCTTCATGTCCAACTCTTTATTATCCGATTAGTACAATATTGTCTAATTTGAACTTACTAGGCAAGCTCACCTGGATTTATTTTTGGGCTCCCTACCAAAATGCCTCGTACTAATTAGAGTTGAACTATTCTTTATATACTAGAGATTAATCCGCGCTACGCGCGGAACTATTTTGATTTTTAAATGTTAACTATATAAATATTCTTATATTATATATTTACTTATTATTTATTTTTTCTTATACTATATATTTATTTATTCTATTTTTCTTACTTTTATATCAAATGGTAATATTACAATAGATATTTAATGTAATAATTATTTCTTATATTGTATATATAATTATTATTTATATATTATACATTTTCAGATAGATGCTTAATATAGTTTTTCTATTTCTTATATTGTAATAGATGTTTAATGTAATATTTATATTTCTTCTATTATATATTTACTATACATTTTTCAGATAGATGGTCAATATATTTTTTCTATTTGTTATATTGTGTATTTATTTTTCTTTTATTGAAGGTTTACTTATTCTAATATTATGCTAGATGCTTAATGTAATATTTATGTTTATTATATTATATATTTACTTATTCTAATTTTCTTGCTTTTATGTTAAATGATAATATTACGATAGATGTTTAATGTAATATTTCTTTTTCTTATTTTGTATACTTACTTATTATTTATTTTTCTTATATTTTATATTTATTTATTCTAATATTATGATAGATGTTTAATGAAATACTTATATTTCTTATTTATTTTTATTTACTGATTATTTACTTTAATATATATTTTCAGATAGATGTTTAAAGTAGTTTTTCATTTCTTATATTGTATATTTACTTATTCTAATTTTCTTGTTTTTATATCCATGGTAGTATTACGATAGATGTTTAATTAATATTTTTATTTATTATGTTGTATTTTTACTTATTATTTATTTAAATATATATTTTTCCGCTAGATGTTTAATGTATTTTTCTATTTCTTATATTGTATATTTACTTATTATTTTTATATTATATATTTACTTATTTTAGTATTACACTATATGTTTTATATAATATTTCTATTTATTATATTATAAATTTATATATTCTAATTTTACAATGTTTTAGGTAATATATATATATATATATATATATATATGTATATATTTCATATTGTATATATACTTATTATATATTTTACTATAAATTTTATTTGTTTACTTATTTTAATATTACAATAGATGTTTGATGTAATATTTCTATTTTTTATATTGTATGTTTGATGTAATATTTCATTTCATATATCATATATTTACTTATTATTTATTTTTCTTATATTATTTATTTAGTTATTATAATATTAAAATATATTTTTAATGTAATATTTTTATTTCTTATATCATATATTTATCTATTATTTATTTTTCTTATGTAATATATTTAGTTATTATAATATTAATATATATGTTTAATGTAATATTTGCATTTATCCTATTGTGTATTTACATATAATTTATTTTACTATACATTTTCAAATCGATGTGTAATTTAGTTTTTCCATTTATTATTTTTATATTTACTTACTTTTTATTTTTTCTGATATTGTATATTTACTTGTTCTAATTTTTTACTTTATATTTTTATTTCTGATACTGTATATTTAATCACTATTTATTTTATTCAATTGTATATTATTATTATTTTGTTTTTATTTTTATTTTAATAAATGATAATATTGTGAAGATATTTACTGTAATATATCTATTTCTGAATTGTATATTTACTTATTGTTTATTTTAATGTGATATTTTTATTTCTTATATTGTGTATCTAGTTAGTATTTATTTTTTCTTATATTATATACTTATTTTTTTTATATATATCAAATACTAATATTACTATTGTAGTATTTCCATTTTTTATTAAGACAATATTAAGATATGTTTATTGTAGTATTTCCATTTTTTATTAAGACAATATTAAGATAAATGTTTATTGTAGTATTTCCATTTTAAAATTGTATATTTACTTCTTCTTTTTTCTTATATTGTATACTTATTTATTATTTATTTTTATATCAAATGATAATATTACTATAGATGTTTAATGTAATATTTCTATTTCTGAATATATTTACTTAAATGATAATATTATTATATATGTTTAATGTAATATTTATATTTCTGAATATATTTACTTAAATGATAATACTACTATAGATGTTTAATGTAATATTACTATATACGTTTAATGTAATATTTCTATTTCCGAATATATTTACTTAAATGTTAATATTATTATATATGTTTAATGTAATATTTCTATTTCTGAATATATTTACTTAAATGATAATATTATTATATATGTTTAATGTAATATTTCTATTTTTGAATGTATTTACTTATTTTTTATTTATTTATTTTTACTTACATTATCTATTTTTTTAATGTCACGTGTCATTTTCTCGAATAAGGAGATTACGTTGATGTGGACGCTTTCTGGAGCCTCAAAACCTCCCTTTTATTAGTATAGATTAGACATTGTTAACTTTCAATGTGAGATTTTGTTTGATATCTATACATTCTCTTCCCTCCCTCCTTTAAACTAAGGACCACACTCATCTCGTGCGTTTATCCTTTTGGCGAATCATTTTGGCACCACCTTGTACCAATAATCACAGAGTTTCCTGTGAAAATGTTTCTCCCACAACATCACAGGTTCCATGATCTTCGGACTAGTTTCTGCCATAGACCTCCTCTTCCGACTTGAAGGGTCTCATTCATATTTGAAGGGTATGTTGTCTTCTTGCAGATTGTCATTAAACCGCTCTGATACCAATTGTTGGAATTGTGTGAGTGCATATCTAACTCTTTATTATCCGATTAGTAAGATATTGTCCACTTTGAGTCTATTAAGCAAGACCGCAAAGATTTACTTTTGGACTCTCTCCCAAAAAGTCTCGTACTAATTAGAGTTAAACTTCTTTTTATATATTAGACATTTTTTATCTAAACTTTTGAGACTTTATTTGATATATGACATTTGAATGGTACTTAGTAGTATCTACTTGTTCGTTGGTAGTTAATGTAATACGCATTATGTTTTGCTGCATCTATTGTACGACCGTTTGGTGATTGACTTCTCTTTATATTACAATGAATCAGCGTTAAAAAAAGAATCAAGTGAAACCGTTGCCGGAAATTGGTAATTTTTGGATATATTTGTATACAGTACGCTACATTGGTGCATGATAAAAGTCAACAAAAAGAGGTTGCGTCGGCTCGAAACTACATCCAACTACCACGTCATTTAATTGATTTTGGGGTCTATCGATCCCATTTTTATGATTGCAAGTTTGAAACATTGTCAACCTTACTATATTATTATTATAAGTGATAAACATTTTAAAAAATAGAAAATTCATTAATGCGTCTTCGAGTAATTATTAGCGCAGCTGATTTGATGATTTTGCGCAAACGAATTTTATATTTTGCCGACCTGTGAGCCAACCGGAGAGGGTGTTCATGCAAGAAAATAAACTATTCACATTTAAGCGCAACCCCACTTGCATAGAATTGTTCCTTTTTGTTTCTTTATAAAATCTATTGAGATATACACCATTCTTTGAAAATTAGCTAGGCGCTATTCGTACGTTCGAATTGAGCCTTACAATTAATGAAAAATTTGAAGATTAATTTGATTAATCAGAGACTAGTTTTAGGGCACTTATATAAATGTAAAAGTTATATATAAAGTATATCTATGTATAACTTTGTTGACTCATAGTCTAATGGTTTCCTCCTTTCTAAAAGTCTTACGCGACCCGGGTTCGATAAACACAAAAAAGTGTATTGAATATTAAATTTTAAGTGATTTAATTTTTTAATAATTTTATATGATTGTAAGAAATTTGGAAATTTTAGTGTAATTTTGTTAAAAATAGAATCTCATCTAAAATTATAGGATTTTTATTTTTATTTTTATAACTAAGAAACTCCTCTCAATCAGTCTGAAAATATTAAAACACTTTAAAATTTCCAATTTAAATTTTGTTCAATAACAATAGATTTGAGAGTGTTTCATGAAAATATAAGTTCAATAACATTAAATTTTAAAATATTTTTCAAAATAACATTTTTGAATAACAAGAGATTTGTCATTTTAATATAAATCATTTCAAATTTCAATTTGAGTACATCCCCATCCACAATTTTTTTTTTTGCTTTTTCAGTGCTGGATTAAATAAAATGTAAAATAAAAAAACTAATTCCATCTTCAACCTTGAACTCTGCGAGTTTGGTTACTATTTTTACTTTTTTTTTCCAATTTCATGGTTTGTCCTTGTTAATATTATGGATTGCAACAAAAATGTACCAGATCTATCACTATTATGTGATTTCGAACAAGAAATCAACAAAACAATGGACTTTAATTTCTTTTCCGATGAATCAACCGAATCGGAGTAAAACGCCACAGTGTACCACTGGCTCACGAGTTACAGGCGTGTGTACGGACGCTGACGGCACGTTTTTGAACATATACACCCAATGCATTCTCCTGCAGATTCTTTAGAGAGTTATTTTTTTTCCTTTTCTAAATGTTAACTTGAAGTAAATATTTACTTCAAAGTTCAAAATGCTCTTTCGCCTTTTTTTTTGAGTCCTCCCAACTAACTACTAGTTTGTCCTTTCCTTATGTGAAAGAACTTATGACAAAAAGGAACTTAAGACAAGAGTCTCGTGCATGTGATTGTTTTTATTTTCGCCAACCTAGTGTTCCTAAAGTAAATAAATCCATGCAACGAAAAATACTATCATCATTTTGTCACTAAGCATATATTTATCATATTTCATATAATATCAGTTTCTTATTATATATATATATAAAGATTTTCTTCACTCTAAAGATGACATATCATCAAAAAGTTCAACAAAAGGCTGACACTATCATTTTCAACTTGGGTTTTATTGCTTTCGTTTCGGTAGTATTGTCAATGGACCTCAACGTGTGTTTGGAATATTTTGGGCTGCACCGACTCATTCATTTGTGGGCTACTAAGCCCATTATTTGTCATGTCATGTCTAAAAAAGTAAAAACTTGCCAGTTTTTAACAATCATCTTTTTTCATGGATTTTAGAGTTCTTTGTTTTTTCAAAATCTAATTATGTCTAACTCCAATGGAGGTTCTCGGTCATCGCACCACAGAGGTGTCACCACCGAGTTTGACAGCCTTTTCGCTTTCCTCTTTAAAGCTCATGCATTGCTTCGTTGACCAATAGTTACCCTATCACATCTTCTTGGAGCCCATATTCGGTGTCTTATCATACAATTTTGGTTTGATGGCGAATGAAACTGGGAAACATTACAGAAGACAAAGAAGGCTTAATTGAGGAAAGCACTTTAATGTGCTCATTAAGAACCGCTCCCCCACTCCTCACACAAAATTGAATGCATCTCCCATTAATTCCATTGTGTCAATCTTCTACTACAAATAGATAGCTCTCATTCCTTGAAACTCATACGCTCAAACCTATCAATCACTACCATTTCTAAAATTCCACTGATAAGAATGAAAAATAATCCACTCTTGAGGGCAGGGGAAAGAAAAAAGTAAGGATTGAACTCCAGCGGCATAGTGGTGCCAGCATCACCGGAGATGGCATAAGGCAGAGGATGAGTAACGTCGTTAGGATCGAGCTTAGCGCAAGGAGCGTAGTCAGAGGAGCGAGAAGGTTTGGGCTTCAATGCAGCGGGAGTAGAGATATGGCTGCCATCATATTTCTCTTGCTTACTCATGATTGGATTTTCATCTTCTTCGCGATTCTTCCTCCCCTTCTCCATTCAGTACAAAAATATATTATTTTCTTTTCTTTTATTTTTGGTTAAGTAAAAAGGAAAAAGGTCCGAAGTTCACAGACAAAATTAATTAACTGAATTAAAATTATACGGTAGTGTTACATTAACATTATTATTCGTTCGTATAATAATATTTTTTCTCTTTTTCACAGTTTGTCTATGATAGTATCGTAAAAATATGTTTTCTTTAAATCTAAACCCTTATTTAGCTTTTTTTTTTTATCTAAGCCCATATACACAAATTGACAATGATACAATTAAACCCAAATTATGACGGTTTTAACATCAAAAGCTAAACTTAATGATAACGTGTCATAAAATGAAATAAGCAAACACCACGTGGTTTCCTGTGTTTGGAAGCATCTCCTCATTCTTGCATCATCATAATAGGTGTTCCAAATTTCACATCATGAGGCCCCAATCAAGACCGATGTTTGATGTTCCCACTTTCCACCGTCGCAAGCTTCACGGCCATCAACATCCTGTATCACTACATTTCAAGCCTCCATCCTGCAAGAAGCTTTACTTATGTGAGGTTTGGTCAAATCCCAAATCAGTCTTATTCAATATTGGATCGGTTTTGCACAAGTTACGCACAAACAATTTATAGACTTAGTCGACGAAGCCCATTAGGTTGAAGACTAATATAATATGT
This sequence comes from Moricandia moricandioides, assembly GCA_905132885.1. Lineage (NCBI taxonomy): Eukaryota > Viridiplantae > Streptophyta > Magnoliopsida > Brassicales > Brassicaceae > Moricandia > Moricandia moricandioides. The sequence continues at coordinate 136,765 of CAJHQQ010000764.1, forward strand.
ACGTTAGGTCAAGTAAGAGACACGGTTCTTCTTATTCTTCAGCCACAAGAGATCATACTTCAGAAAGAGACAAGCACACAAGAGAGACATAAACATTAATCTAAGCATATAGAACATAGTTGAACACATATTGTTATAGCTTAAAGGCCTTGAGACTAATTGTTTCTTTGTGGTATTTCTCAAGCATCACAGTTCTATAAATGATTGGTTCCTGTAACTCTTGATTGATCTAGTGGATTTTGGGAACAAGAGTTACCCACGAGACGTATCGGTTAGAAGTTGAGAACTCGTTAAAGTTTCTTGTCTTCATTAGCTAAACGTTGAAGTAACAAGTTAGTTGCTTAGGTTAAAAATTATACGAGGCTGAAATCTTAATAAAGTGGTATCAGAGCTCTCAGGTTTAAGGCGTGTGATTAATCTAAGCTAAGAGGAAGGTCAACATGTTCAACTCACGAATTGAAGTGGATATGTTTGATGGAACTGGGGAATTTTCATTGTGGAAGGTCAGGATGTTGGCACACTTCGGGGTAATGGGTTTGAGGAGTATTCTGGATGATGAGAAGCTTCTAAAGGATCCACCTACTGCAAAGGAAAATCTTAAGGCAGCTACGAAAGATCTGCAGAAGGGACTAGCAGGAATTGCAGAGACAATTCCAAGTATAGATCCAGTCAAGTTCGAGAAATATGAGAAGGTAAATGACTTGATAGTGTTGAACATGGGTAATAAAGTCCTACGTAAGATCACACACTGTGAAATTACAACATCAATGTGGTCAACGTTGAACAAGTTGTACATGGAGACATCTTTGCCGAATAGAATCTACCTTCAACTAAGGTTTCATACATTCAAGATGTCTGATTCCAAGAGCATCAACGAGAATGTTGATGATTTTCTGAAACTAGTGACCTCAACAATCTACAAGTAAAAGTGTTTGAGGAGGTACAAGCCATCTTGTTATTGAGCTCCTTATCACATTGGTATGATCAGTTGAAAGAGACCCTAAAATATGGTAGAGATACTCTGAGTCTCAGCAAGGTTATTAGAGCTGCAAGGTCAAAAGAACGAGAGCTTATTGAAAGTAGAAAGGGTTTGAGGTCCGCATGGAAAGGATTATATGTTGACAAAGGCAGATCAGATAACAGGTCAAACCGTCACAGTGGAAGAAATAAAAAGGGATGATCAAAGAGCAAATTTGGTAGGTCAACTTCTCGATCTAAGGGTAACAAGGACTACTTTATTTGTGGGAAGGAGGAGCACTGGAAAAGGGAGTGTCCTGATTGGAAGTACAATAAACCAAATAACTTAGATAACATTGCATAGGAATATAAACAGCCTATGGTGTAAACCATGAGAACTCAGGACACACATGGACTCTTGTTGTTCTTTTCACATAACTTCAGACAAAGAGTTTCTGTTTGATCTGGAAGAGTTCAAAGGAGGCAAGGTGCTGATGGCTAATAATACTCATAGCAAAATCTAGGGAATTGGGAAGATAAAAATAAGAAATCCAGATGGATCAGTTGTAGTCCTCACAGGTGTTAGATACATGCCAAGAATGAGCAGGAATTTAATCTCATATGGAATGCTAAAGACTTCAGGTTGCAAATTTGACATGAGTGTGTTTATTGTTCTAGCAGAGTATGAATATCCTAAACAATTAAATCTTAACACACAAATAATACTTTTTCCAAAAGAGATCAAGTGTAGTACTTAGAGATTCAATTCACAGAGAGAATGACACACAATAGAATTTTTATTTCTAAAGACTAAGCTAGATAGATATGAATAGTAGTAGTAAACAATCAATTAAGGAAATAATCCTTATTAAGAGGTATATATGCAATATGGAAATATGATGATAATGTAAATATGAAAGTATACTATTTAACTAACTAAATGCAATGTAAATATGCTAGATTTAGGGTTTCAAACTTAACGGATTATAGGAAATAGGAAGCACAAAAATGTAAATATTATAAAACTCAAATATTAACTATTCTGACCCTTTTAACTCCAACTCTTGTATGCGAGCAAAAAGAAAGACCATAGATCGACGGCTAAGCCTGATATTGATCGACAATGAAATTAGAAAGAAGTGTAAATGAGATTTGATAAGTTCACTAAGATAATTAGACCAGCTCTCGCATGCGCCTAACAACCTAGTTCAATGAAGTCTATTATGGCAAATAACCTACTCTCGTAGTCGTCCATGTCCTACTTTCGAGATCCTAATTAGCTACTCTAGAATTCAAGTATGAAGCACAACTCAATTGATGGATATTAACTTAACCTATCAATCTTACTTTTGGATTGCTATCATTTAACCCTAAATCTGGTTGATAACTTCTCAGACGTAATCAAAGAAAGAACAATAGTCTGAATATAATTCATAGATAAAAATACTAGGGTTCCAATTCAAATCTCCCTAAGGAGTTATGAATCTTCTCCACTAAAAACTATGATAGAAAACTAAACTCTTAAGAACATTCTCACCACCCTTTCTCTCTGTAACACATAAATATAAAACCTTAAAATCTAGGTCAAAACTCGTCCATGGCATCTTCGTCATTTGTCTCTAACTTGGGCTTGAGATTGGCTGTCTGTTATTTGGTCATCAATTGACCTTGGTTTTGTAACATCGGTCGATGTCTAGGTTGTGTGATGTGGGGTTTATTTCACTTTAAAAATTAACCCTATATTCCCACTTTACTCTCTCAATTAAGAGGTTCAGTGTAGTACAATGAATTCACAAAGACTCTAAGATTGCACAATAGACTTATTGTTTTCAAATTCAAGCTAGATAAATTATTTCAATAACAATAAAAGCGATTTTCAGATTGATTTGGTTTATAAGGATTTAAATTTAGAGATTAGACTTAGGGGAAATTCTTAAGTGGATTTAGATAATGCAAACTAATAGATTGCTAGGGTTTTATTAAACATCGTTCTGAATTCAAACCTCAGGGTTTAGGAGATCACTCTCACGCATCTCGACTGAGCGTCGATCGATGGCAGTAATACGGCATCGATCGATGCTCATTCTAAACAATACTGGTTTTGCGGTTTAATTAATTCTCCAAACTTCTAGTTCAACTCACGTTTGTTACTAGTTATTCAGATTGTTTAATATAGATTCCAGGTTATAACCAGGCTCTCGCTTGCGCTATAGAACCCTAATTTCTAAGATTGAGGTGATCAATTTCAATTTAGCATTAAGAGCAACTTAAACAAAGAACCAAGAAGATTACCCTAACAATTTCTATAAAATGAGCAATACATTACTACCATTGAATAACCCTAAATCTAATAGAGAACTACTCATAAATAGAAATAAAGAACATGAATAAATTCTGAATAAATTGCATAGAATAAATTGAGTATAAAGATAAAGAGTTCAAGATCTTCTCTGTAATAGTGATCAGATCTTTCTATCCAATAAAAGTATCAGTGTGTTCCAACTCTAAAACTATGGTGTAACTATTTGCTGCTACTCAGCTTCTGGTCCTAATAGCTTCTTAGGGATTTTTCTGCTTAGGGTTTAACAAAGATAGAAAACACTAATAAATAGTCTAAATTTCGGCCAAGGACTTGTCTTGAAATTAATGAAACTTCTGGGTAAAACTTGTAATTTCTCAATATTTCTGCCGACTTCACTGTCGATCGACGCACAGTGTGTGACGTCGATCGATGGTCCATTTATTAATCCGGGTCCGACTCTGAGTTTCTGCTGGACAATCCTAATTGCTCCAAAATAGTCTAAAAGCTCCAATTGCTTCCACTAAGTACATAGACCTGTAAATACTCTAAAATAATACCAAATGCATATAAAAGACTCTAAATATACTATATATATCATAGGTAAAATAGGTAAAATCTATAGTATATCAACTCCCCCAAACTTAACCTTTTGTTTGCCCTCAAGCAAACAAAGCCTGTGCGAGAAGTTTTGAAAAACAAAGACTCACATACAGTCTAAGTATAACTGTCACCTTACTTTCTTGCAGCCACATCCTATCAGGTTAATCACAAAGACCTTTATATACAATATCCTAGTATAGCAACCAATTCCTTTCTACCAACAACTTAGCGTATACTAGTCTGACTCGCCCCTCTACTAATTTCATTTCTTTGTATAAAATAAAAGTGTAGGCTTTACCTTGGGAATATTGATCAAAGGATACATGGACTCTTACCTCTGCAAGTATTTCAACACACAAGTAGTCTTCTCTGATTCCTTTCCTCAATCTCTACGCACTTCTTCTCAGTCAATGTCTCCCTTCTTTTGAGGGTATCATTTTATTTTTTAATTGACTGAGATGTTTGGATAGACTTCCATGAATCAAACCCTAATGGGTTTTGCCACCAGATCCGGTTCACTTCTTTTTGACATTTTTGTCTTCCCAGAATCATATGAATCAAGCTTTAATGGTTGTAGCCACCAAATCCTGTTCGACTCTTTTTTTTTAATCTGAAGGGGAGAGAAAGGGGAATCAGAAGCACACAAACTTTTACCTTCCAGAATTGCAGAAGGAATCTGATCCAGTGTATACCAAATCCCAAAGCAAGCAAATATTGTCAGGATTAGTGTTGAAAAGCAGCTTTGGTTCCTTCAAACTTTCTAAGCAAGTGTGATATAGTGGCAGGATGATCCACCTCAGTATCTATAGTAATCTCTGCAAACAACCTTCTAAGAATGGTGCTAAAGTGTGGTTAGTCAATAATAAATCTTGATCATAGTCCCCTTCTTGATTCAATAAAAACTTTTTGAAAAACTTATATAATTGTAGAAATAAAACTCAAAAACAATTAAATAGCATTAGCGAACCTCCCCCAGACTTAAATTACACTGTCCCTAGTGTAATTCGTCTCGGATTGGTTAGGAGAAATTAAATCATAAGTAAACAATGATAGAGATAATTGAATATACCAACTCTGTTAGGATTATCGATCGATGGTAGTAGAAGAGCATCGACCGATGGTAAACCATCATCGACGATCGATGGTGAACGTGTGGTGTCGATCGATGGTTTATTCGAACTATCGGGAAACCTTCATATATGGAATAGATACTGAATTAAGTAACAATATAAACAAAGGTAGAAACTTGTTACACTATGTTAGTTTGGCATCGATCGATGGCAACAAGCCGGCGTTGATCGACGCTAGGATGTCAGGCTGAATCGTGTGTGTCTACTCTCCATTATGATCATCTCTCTTTAGGTTAGCTGTGTTAGACACTCAAAAAAATGGTGAAAATAAGATCCAAACAATAATAAATAAATAGTTAGTCAAAAATATAAATGCAACGAAAATAAATAAACATAAGTATAAGTCTGAAAGAGAGATGAAGTAAAAGAGAAAGGAGCATCAAAAAGACTACTCCTCGTCAGATGTGTCATGGTCCTACTGCTGATGTGGTGCTGGTGGTGATTTGGTGCGTGTCCTCAGATGGCTGAAGCATTGCCATAGGGACATCATCTCTACTCTGGCCCATATAGCTCGAAGCGCGTCCACCACGACCCGCTGGAAAACACCAAGGTCGTGGATAAGGATCTCTGGGATCTCAGGGAAGGCTGGGAGAGGCGGAAATGGCTGCTCTGGCTATGCTGGCTTGTCTGCTGCGACTGGGTGTGCTGGGCGGAGGCCTCCTCTGCGTCGTACTCGGAGGGGTGCGGTGTGGATGTGACGCTCAGATGGGTGGAATGTGAGGCACTGTAGATCACCAGATAAATCTGTCACCTCTCGCAGTGAGAGTGCTATCATCCGTGGTCCCTCATCATCCACAAAGGACCAAAAGCATCCCTCCTTTAGCCATTGGGCCCTCGTCAGGTGACCCTCATCCATGAAGCGCAATCCTCTCTCCATGGAAGCTCCCTCGAGGCTAATGCCAAGAAAGGTGAAGATGCGTGTGAAGAGGCTCCCTATCACGCCAGAACCCTTGAAGGGTTTGTCCTTCAGGGTCGCCAGATGCTCTACAAAAATATCCCCATGTTCACCTGCTGATCGGTCATCGGTGGGGGGAAGAGCTCGTCGTCAATCTGAACTAAATTCCTGACGAAATATTATAGCAGTGTCAGCTCCTAGACACAAACCTTGTTAGTTTCCATCTTTCACAACATGGTGTTGGCAAGGACCTTCAAGAAGTAGCGCAGCGTCAGGTGACATACGTCTGTTTGGGTGGCTGAGCCAGAGTTGAAGTGGTCAGTCCCAACGAGGCCCCAGAAAGTAGGTAGGCCAGGGAAAGCAGCGACTGAGCAGGCACTGGCACCAATGTCGAAGCCGTAGATCTCTCACAGGTGCGGGATGGGAATCCTGTACCGGATGCCTCTGAGGAAGAAGGTCAGGGTGGCCTCATGCGCCACCTTCGCTCTAGGGCTCTTGTAGAGCACCTGAGCTGTGGAGATGCCGCACCAGGTTGGGATACAGGGGATATAGCTTAGTAGCCATGGTGCCCAACTCAAGCTCCTGCACCATATGTCTAAAGTCGTGGTAGAGCCCCAATTTCTTCATGGTTCGCTTGGCAGCGAACTTGGTTGGCTCGATGGTGACGCCTTGCCAGGCGTTGTAATAGAGTCTGTCGAAGTCGTCCCACTCCTGCTCAGGGGACAGTGTGTGCAGTCTCTCGATTGCACCGCTCCTCGAGGATCAGGATAGTCCATGAATGTAGCAAGCATAGCCTCCTCCTCTTTGGGCCAGGGGTCTCGGCATGGAGGACCCCGTGGTGGAGCGCTGGGACCACCAACCTCGTAACGTGCCCTTAGTTCTCCTCTCGTCCATTTTTGAAGATTAAGTGATTTAAGGAGCTGAACAGGTAGAGAGGGTAGAAATCGTGCTCGGTTTAGGCTCAAAACGAGCAAAATATCGGCCAAATATTCTTTGGAGAGAATCGGGTGGCAGAACTCGTGTGTGTTTTTGGCGGTTTGAAGAAAAATGTTTTATGAATCGGG